>PNEQ01003142.1:115479-132888 GCA_003012365.1 Medauroidea extradentata | reverse complement strand
CCCCCCCTCCCTTCTCAAAATGCTGGTTCCGCCACTGCTGGCCAGCGAAGCCATTTTGCTGGCGTGTGACTTGAATTTGCTGTCCTACCGGATCTTTCACGTCTGTATTCCTAAATGTTCCGTGATCGAGGCTTGAGTAAACACAGGACAATGTATTCTATCATGCAGGGCATTGACTTCACGAAATACTTATTTCCCTAGTTTATACCTAAGGGGGAAAACATTTTGGACTATGCCAGAATGGTACAACACGCAAAACATTGGTGCTGTTTTGAAGCCTTCCACTAAGTCAAAAACGTATTTTTCTTTCATACTGCTATACAGAGTGATTCGAATGTCTTGAACATAATTTACATATGCACATACTTTGTATATTCTATTCGTCGAGCGCGGCACTCTAAATCTTATCGCTCCGCTGTTCCTACGTGTCAAACACGGAACTTCGAAACCGGTAGACACTCCTCTGAAACCTTGCACTGTGTCTAAACTCCTAGCTCGCTGATCGCCCCCGCGGCGTTATAATCTATAATGCACGGCGTAATCCAAGAAGATAGACGTTGTGACGTGTGTCCTAGAAATGTCGGCGCGATAGCGAAGATAAAGCGTGCGCTGAGACATTGGTGGTATCTGACAATGTCGCCTTCCTGTACAGACGCCCGACAGCTCCTTGTCCTTGCCTAGCCCAGGGGCCCGCAGCTCTATAGGGAATATACGGGCCGTTAAAATATAAGGCAGAATGAGTTGGCCAACATCAGAAAGTACAATACATTTTTGTCTAATATAATATAATAAATTCTAATTACAAAACTAGTTTAAATCTGAAGGTTTCTAATTCTAAAACTGATTGAAACATAAACAATGAAAAATTATTCAGTAAAGAAGTTTTAAAAGTCAAGTCGTACTTTAAACATTACATTGGCTACCCTGACCCTATCGATTTTGTGTCGTCTTCTTCGTAACGGTTTTGAGGCGTGCTTTCCAATGTTATTACTTCACGAATCACTGAATTTTCGTGGAAAAAACGTGTTTTTATTCCAAACGACTGAGTTAATTTTAAGTTTTCGTTCTGTCAGTAGATTATGAATTATGATCCTGTATTTGTCTATGTTGTGTAACACAGACGAATTGGTTATTTGCAAATACCACGAGGTGGATGCAGACGATAAAAAGTAGGGTTATGTAATGGTTGTTGCAACGAAATAATTTGAGTTTCACCACCCTAATTATTGTAGTAGCCATACGCAAGTTCAACTCTTGATATTTCAAGACAGAAACACAAACATTTATACAAAAATACACTACTTGTACACTGATTATGCGAGTTTGAGGTTATGTTGAATTTACAGCAAATTAAAACCCCGCCCACCTTTTAGGTGGAAATTAAGACCTAAGAAAGATTTTCCTTCCTCAAATATATAATTTTGACGTATTTTAAGCCTGCATTAATCTTTATTTTACAATATACTTGAATTTAACATGGTTGCCAACATATTTACGAAGTGCTAGTAATAAAATTTTCATATGTGAAGGATAATTTATAAATGGATATTCAGTGAAGCGTATTTTGGACAAGCACATAAAACAATATTGTCTCGACGATAACAATCTTAGTTTTGAAAATTAAAAAAACAGGTGTTATGAAGCTGGCCGTCAAGTTGGCAAGAATTTCTGCCTTATACACCAAACATAGAGCAAATAAGAGCCCACGAAAACATCACTGAGTTTCGTCTCTTTACCTTACTTGCTTTGTGGCCAAGCCTATAAATAGTGTTGTATAGGCTGTTCGCTATAAACTGAGTACTCAGCAGAACATGTAATTAATTAAAAATATATTTTATTGCGACAATAGATGTTAAATTTTGAGTGTGTTGAAACATCTACATTGGTTTTTAGTTACCTGGAAGTTTTCATGTTAAAAATAGTAAAAAAGGACTGCAAAACCGCTGAACGAAAACTTTATGCAGTGCTCACTTTATCGTGAACGGCCTTTAACAAGTCTATTGAATTTTAAAACAAAACTTTGAAGCGTGTTCCCAATATGTCATATCTTTTAAAAGAACACGCACTTCCAACTTTGCCTCTGTGTATTTAATAACGCGGCACACTCATTAAGAGGGCTATGCACCGGATGTAATTTTCCGCGTCTGATGCGCAGCTACAGTGAAGCGATTAAGGTTCAGCCTTCCACACTCGACGGTAACAGCATCGCTTATATTCGTGGCACGATAAGCTTTCATGCGGTGTTTTCGTACTACCCTTCTTCCTGCTGGACTTAAAGTGGCGACCCTACAATTTTATTTGTGGAAAGACCAACGCATGCTTCCAACATTGTGCTTTACGAATCCGGGTGGTGTTTTTTCAGTAACAGCTGTCTAAAAAAAAAGTCGTTTGTAATCATTTTGAGGGGCTCCAAAAACATGTTCCTAATAAGCACGTTGCATTTTTAAAATTACAGAAGCCTAGTTTTAACCGTGTGTTCTTTTCGTATATGAACATATTGAGAATAAGTTTAGCTGTTTCGAGTAGAAAATAATAGGCGCGGCATGCTACAACACCGTTCATGCATCAGTGCATAAGACTTTTAAAATGTTTTTGTGGCTCCACGAAATAGGTAAAAATTGCTTTTCCAGATTACTGTAGCTGGAGAAATGCTATCTTAAGGCTCTTCAAATGCTCATTAAAATCTTCATGTCACCAATATCACTTTTAATAGTTTATGTGACGAATACACGTATCACTATCACTCCAGAGGCATGGCAGAACGCGTCGAGTCGGTATATAGGGTGTCCAGAAACAACAGCATAAGAACACCACGCGAATCCTGGGATAAATTGAAAACGGAAATATAAGCGGCAAAATATTGCACGATGACATTTTACATGCACAATGTGACAACATAGCACGTTGGTTAAGGGTGTTCAAGTGCGATAAAATTATAATTTTATATCTTTATGAAACAGTGTTAGTTTTGTAAACAATACTTGGCAGTACAGTTTCCTCTTACGAAACATTTTCAGCTTTCATAGTTTTCTCATAACGATGCGCCAAAGTCAAAATTTGCCTGTTCTGCTGCCATGCACGTAGTGAAGACCAACTGACCTACTTGAATAAAATAATTCACTGTGACATTAAATCCCATGAACCGTGCAATAAAGTATTTTAAAGACCATGACACAATGTTTCGGAATGTAAAAAAAAATCGCAAGACTACATGAAAAATTTTAAAAATTCAGCAATTTTTTTTAAATACAAAAATTACTCACGGGATGGTTCAAAAATATTTTACTACGTAGCTCGTGGCATGTTATTTCACTGTGAATTATTTCACTTACATACGTCAATTGGTTTTTACTTGCATGGCAGCAGAACATGACAATTTTGACTTTGACGCACCGTTATGTGAAAATTATGCGAGTTAAAATTGTTTCATAAGAGAAAACTTTACTCACAAGTATCGTCTACAAACCAAACATTATTTAATATAAATATAAAATTATGAAATTTTCGCACTTGAACACCCTTAAAATACAATCATGATTTTTACTTGATGTAACATAAATAAAATAATACCTGACAAAATGGAGACTTTCTCCGTACAGTGTTGCCGCATAGTGCACGTAAAATTTCGTCGTACAACATTTCATCACTAACATTTCTGTTTCCAATTTATCCCAGGATTCACGAGGTGTGGTTATTATGCGGTTCTTTCTGGACACCGTTTAAGGGCGCGGCTACCACAATTTTCATCAACATTTTTATTTTTCTATTTTTTATTAGTAGCCTACCAGATATATATATTTTTTTTTATTTTAGACACAAAATGTGACTAAATTTGGCTCTTATGAAATTTTTTTATCACTCATAGTTTTCGCGTAATGGCTTATTAAAGTCATATTTTGCATGTTTCCGTTTTAACGACCACACGAAAACCAGTTGATATATCAAACTAGAAAAAATCACAGTGGATAAAGACATTGCAGGCTACAATGTCATGCTCATAAAAATAAAGAATAAAAATTATTTGTATTTTTAAAAATTTCTGAAACTGAAAATAAAAATTTAAAAAAATTCAATAATTTTTTTTAAAAATACAAATTATTTTTATTCTTTATTTCTAAGAGCATGACATTGTAGCCTGTAATGTCTTCATCTACTGTAATTTTTTCGAGTTTGGTATATAAGTTGGTTTTCGTGTGGAAACATGCAAAATATGACTTTAACAAGCCATTAAGCGAAAACTATGAGAGATAAAAAAATTCCATAAGAGCCAAATTTAATCACATTTTGTGTCTAAAATAAGAAAAAAAAATATATGGTACAAATAAAATAAAAAAAAAATGGTGATGAAAATTGCGGTAGACCGCGCCCTTAAACAAGCCGCTTTCATATTTTTATTCAGTCACCCACGGGCGTTGAAAGCGCAAGGTCACGCTACTATCAGCTCTTATCACGCAACTTTACACCTCGCTAGCTTGTCGCGTCGTAGAAGGACACTTGTCACCGCCGACATACACCACAACGGGTCGACAGTTCGCATTGATACAAACTTGGTTTCGTTGTAATCAAAAGGAATGTCACCAATTATTTGCTGCAAACAAAACATATGAACGACACAAAATTTTTCCCGTTTTTTTTTTCGTGTACCAAAGGTGTCGACGAAATCTTTTATATATATATTTTTTTATAGAAATACAGACATAAGCCGTTTCATGATAACTATTATCACGTAGCCCATGATATCTAATTTTAGCGTAAATTATTCCGTTCCAATTAGTCTGTTGGTTTATGCTGGGTGCTAGCTACCGCGATATGCAAATTTTAACTTTTGATGCGCCGTTATCTGCGTATACTTTGCATCCTAAAATTGTTCTGTAAGAGAAAGACGTAGTCATGAATAACGTCTACAAAGTTAACAATATTCCGTGGAAATATAAAATATTATATATTTCACACTTGGGCAACCTTAAGGTAGCCGTCAGGGTGAACGTATTTTGCGCGTTCAAACCTGCAAATGTGGAAGCAATAAGGACGACACAGCACGCGCATCACTCCTCTACCTAGCCTCTAAGTGCAAGTTACTGAACTGGTGTGCAGTCTTATCGCCGACAACTAGCCTCTATGAGACATTCAGTGGTGAAGACGTATTGTTAAAGACAATGGTGTATTTTACACGGCAATACCTTTTAAAAGATTCTGCGTTAAGATTTACATACCTAAAAAAATAGCACGAAAACTCCCATTTCCGTAATTTTTGGCGTCTAGAAAATATGCTTTAATGACTAGTGGTGAACTTGACACGGATATATACACACGTAATGTTCTTTAAATGATATTCCTAACCAGACATAATTCATTTTTGATTACCACTTTTCGAATAATCTGGTAACGGCCGGAGCTCTGCATAACGTTCGGCGTCTTGAGCAGGCGGTCACCTTAATTCGTAAAACAGAAAGTTAGGTTCATGTGAAATTATTATTTTCCACAAATAAATTGTAGCGTCACAGCTTGAAGCCTCAAAAAAAAAAAAATCTGACTACGGACAGGAGTATCAGTTTAGTACTTCGTGCATAAAGATGACATTCTTGACTGTAAATTTAATATATGCATGTGTACGCGTGTCTCTGCAGCTAACGTTACAATCTCGAACAAAAATTATATATATATATATATATATATATATATATATATACACACACACACACACACACACACACACACCAAACACACACAGTTACGTTTTACCTACTACCATGGCAAAACAAACACTGTACAGAAAAACGCAACATGAGTGTACTTTACTTAGCAAAATTGAAAACCAATTTAAAAATTGCGAAAACTGTTATGTATGTGTATTGATATATATTTTTTATTTAATATACAGTAGGTGTATGCATATATTTTCCAGTCCGAAGTGACTTACATTTATATGCAATGGGCGGTTTGAAAGTATGTGTGTGTGTATGTGTGTATATATATATATTATATACACTCACACCACCTATATATATATATATATATATATATAATTAAATATAATATAATTAAATTACCGGAAATAAAGAACATACAATTAAATAAGTAGGAAATTCAGATGGGCCTATTTAAGACACATGCATATGCGTTTAAAAACGATTGCGGGAAAAGTACTTTTGGCGCTACCGGTCGAATTTAAACTCTCGTAACATAGCATACTTGACAAAAATAAATAAAAACAACGAAAACAGTGTGTTCGAATCATTTACATAACTTTCTTTCTTAAACATTTCACAACAAAATGCGTGAACACCCATTATCTGACATCTCTAACTGCTATTAGTTGGCGGTTTACATTTCTGACACATGTAGGTAACATAACGCGACGTCTCATCAGCAATGTTACCTGTAGAATATTTATGGCATATGCAGGCAGCGTGCTGCGAGGTCCTATTTGCAACATTATCTGTATAACGTTTATGGTACATACAGGCAGCGTGCTGCGAGGTCCTGCCTGCAACGTTATCTGTGTAGTGTTTCGTGACACGTGAATGAAAAGTGCTGCGAGAACCCACCTGCAACATTGCCTGTGTAACGTTTATAGCACGTGCAAGCTTCGTGCTAAAAATGTGCCATCTGCAATGTTGCCTGTATAACGTTTAGGGCATATGCAGGCAGCGTGCTGTTCAGAACCTATCTGCAACACTGCCTGTATAATGTTTATAGCACATGCATGCACCATGCTGCGAGGTCCTGTCAGCAATGTTGCCTGTATAACGTTTACGGCACATACAGGGAACGTGCTGAGAAGTTCCTTGTGCAATGTTGCCTGGGTGATATTTATGGCCAATGAAGGCAAAGTACTGCAAGGTTCCATCTGCAGTGTAGCCTGTGTAATGTTTCTGGCACGTGCAGCCGACATATTGACAGGACCCATCTTTAGTCTTGTCAGTGTAACTTTTTTGGCTCACGCAGGCAACGTACTGATGACTCTGTGACCAACTTGGCACATTTAATATTGTAGGAATGTTTAGGGCACTGCCTGAGCTGCCTGAGCAATGCTCGCACTAGAACATTTCAGCCTCGCTTTTTTTGTCCCCTTACATGTTAATTTTGGATATGGTGAAATCTATATATCCCACTTTGCCTCGTACATGGCTATATTTATGTTATTGAGTAGTGAACATATGAAAAAGCGCTCAAGGACAGGAAAATTTCACGAATTCAATGACCTGCATATTAGAATCAACTATCATATACATACTCGAGCCTCGACCATTTGTCCACTAGCTGCTACTCAGTGAGACAGCAAACAATAAACGAACAGACGGGGCTTGAGTATGCATAGTACAATGGATTCTAGCAAGCGGGTCACTGAATACGCGAAATTTTCCTGTCCCTATATAAGCTATTCACGGTTATTTGATGTAATAAACGCCGTATACTGGGGTAAGCTAGGGACAGTGGGTTTAACTTGGGGCACTTCGCAAGACATTTTACTACGCACATTGTATATGTACAGTTAATTAAAGTAGTACATCGCTAATGTATAGAGACCTGAAAAATTCGCGTTTTCATATGAGCACAAGCTAGAATTCCAACAACTGTGTGATTGTGTAACTTCCGCAATTGACCTTTGACTTATTTGACACCTCTTGGAAGTATCTGAGCCAATAATGAAAATGTAACTAATACAGGCGTATATCACTTTAACAGCAAGCAGCTAATAAGCATCTGCTGTATGCTTCAGATCACAGGTATTCTTGCATGCCAGCCTACAGGTCAGTGAACTCGCAAATTTTCACGTCTCTACTAATGTATGATGTATACGTGTTTTTATTGCAATTATAGCCACCAAATGTGTACGTAAGTACTTCGAAGTGTCACAGGTTACAACCACTGTCTCAAGTACACCCAGTTGACGGTACGATTTATCGCAATTCCGAACATTAAATTTTTAGAACTATGAAAATGCGTGTACAGTATTTAGTAGCCATATGAAAAACAAATATAATTTTACTCTAAAAATCATATCAGGGTCTAGTTACGCTGAACAGCTTATACGTGGGCGTCGCTGTCCTCGGAGATGTTCGACCGTAAAGCGTAGCAGCCCGCCTCCGATGATATCACGAGCAGCAAGCCCGCGCTTCGCATATTTTTTGTCCAGCTTTTTTTGTCCTTCCTCGTATACCGCGGCCAAGTCGCGACCGACTACATCTTGGGCGCCAGAGCCCCGAGAAATAGTATACTGCCTCACAATAATTTTAGTATAGCGCATGTGTCCCCAGCAGTGATTGCTAAGAGACTCGTAAATTCCGCGTATTCATTTGAAGAAACGTTAGGTAGCGTTGACAGCGAGGTCATTATAGACGGTGTCACAACTTGATACAATGACAGGAGCTGGTATAGGAGTCGGCCATGGCCTTTGTTAAGTAACAATCCCAGCATTCGCCTGGAGCGATTTTGGGAAACCATGGAGAACCGAAACCAGGATGGCCGGAGTCGGGGATCGAACCCGGAACCTCCAGAATGCGAGTCCAACGTGCGTCACCTCGCACGGTTAAGATACGTTCGGTTTAAAACGTGAGTTTTTTGGTATTTGGATGATTTTTTGAAGAGCCTTGTCGTGAACTAAGAGCATTCCTGCATTAAAACCCTTACTGACTCCAACGCTAACTTGTCACACGTGCAACTGACCACTCTCTATTCGGCAACCAATGAGGGCAGAGTATGCACAGAACTGAGGAGTGCAGCCGGCCGGTCGGTGGACCCACGAAGTTTCCGAATCTCTAGTAAAGACCTGCAAATTTCGCGTTATCCTCCGACATCAGACTGGACTGCAAGTTACTGCTCGCTCATCTCACGTCTGCTGTTGGACGGCAGATTGTGTTGCACGTCTTTTGAACCAATGATGTAAGGTGAAATGTAAAACTCTTGACTATCCTGTTGTGAATATAAGAAGACCCGAAGCCATTAACGTCATAGTACAGGCCAGTAAACTCTATCCTGTCGCCATATAAGGCGAAATGTGCATGTCCCTAGTTTCTGCACATGTGGTGCAAAGATAGCACAATTAGAGATACATTTTTATCTCTAAGATAAGCATGTTTCCATGAACCTATCTTTGTACCACACCATCCCCCTTCTATATTACTTTTCATTCTAACACACAACGATAGTTACATTTAATTAAAGACATTCGTAATACGCATTTTCATCATGTTGTATTTGAACGATTCCTGCAACGGAACCGTTTTGCATGTAGACTTTTGAACGTTTCATGCCATTATTCATCATTAGAGGCACGAGTATTTCGCGTATTCATCTGGCAACAGCCTAGACTTCTCAGACCTATACACACACTGGCCAAAGTCAAATATGCATTGGCTTCTAACCGTAACACGTGTTACCACCACGACTTGTTTCCTTATTTATCACTGGCTTGCAGTCGTCAAATATGTGTTGAAACAGGTGTCGTATAATCACAGAAGGAGTAACGAAGTATACATTATTAGTAATCAACCGGACCTAGAAGCAATACGCGAAATAGTATTGCCTCTATTTATCATGTTTGACCTACAAAAATTACTGTAACATGCATGTCTTTTCTTAATTTCATCTGGAATAGGACGAATTTACTATGTAATGAATTCCGAGTGACTTTTGTTGCGAGGCGATACAGAAAGATTTCTCCGAGAAATGTTGGCAACTCTATTGAACTGAACCAAAACCGATATATCTCAGTTACCCACCTTGGGAACGGCTTGTCTTATGCGCTTTGGAGGCATGCTGCGCAGTCAATGACCTACGCCCTGTGACTCACTCTGCTACTAATGCAATGACTAACTCCCTGTCCTGAAGCTTATGACTTATGGAGAGCACATCCGCGTAGACAAAGAGCGTTAATCACAAATGAGTAGAGGTACGTCAATTTCGCAGATAATTTCCAGGTCAGGTTGGACGTCTATAACGTATTGTTTCGTGCTGTATTTTTGAGGGCGGGCTGGCTGGGGCCTGTGTTGAAACACCTTGAGGGCTGGCCCATGACTCAAAGCTGGGCTGTCTCATAGTGGGAATCCCGACAAGATACATCATAGGAGGCTGCCTACGTGACTCAAGTCATGCCCGAAACATGTTGTAATATCTATTTTTAGACCCCTGAAATGCGGGTAATACCCGACTGTTTTGCTTAGTATATAAGGGCTGAATCGACACATTCGGGGACAGTTCGCTATTGGTCGTGCTAGAGGAAGGTGCTATGCTTGTGGAGAGAGACTGGTGAAGACATCTTGGTGACGTCAGAGTCTACTGTGAGGCAGCAGGCGGCTACCTTCGGAGCAGTGTTGGATGAAACAAGAGGACTGCTGCGGCGGGCTGACGAGCGAAGAGGAGGTGCGTGACGGGAGTCGAACCGAAGACTTCAAGAGTGAAGACAGCGGTGCACTCGGGGTGCTGCGCAGCACAAGGCGATTCATCACCACTGCGGACCATTTAGGTTGTACACTGTCACTATTTGAGAGACTGTTGATGGATATATGACTGAATTTTACTGAGATTTGTAGTGTTTAATTAATTGATGGTAGACATTTTTTGTGCTTTAATTGCTAATTAACGTGTCTATGACACAGGAGTAATCGTGTGCATAACTAATCGTGTTGTGAAAGTTATAGCTGATTGCTGTTTTGTGTATTTCGTAGCTTTGTGAGCTATTAAATCCAGCACTTAATTTAACTCTTTTATTTATAACATTTAAGACCTTTATCCCAAAAGAACTTGTGGGAATTGCCTACATTTAAGTTTTGTCTAAACTTGTAACAGTATACTTCAATGTCACTTCTGTGATTAGCTCGCAGCTGTCACGAAACGCTTTATCGCTGCAAGCCAGTAGTAAATAAAGAATAACTCGTACGACTATCGCTTGCTACCCACTTGTAATGTTATATGCCAATGAATAATCGATTGTAGCAGGTGTGTGTATATGACTGAGAAAGCTAAGCTGCTGCTAGGTGAATCCGCGAAAACGACGTAACTCCTACAATTGAGGTAGCTTTCGTTGTCCTCTGCGCTATTCGTTCGTAGTGATAGATTTATTTACAAGTGAGTGTTCATGGTTATTATTAGAACGGACTTAGGTCTCTTGACGGTTGATGATGTTGTTAATGGTTGGTGTGCGAAGCTTGGATTCCCACAACATCCCGGTGAAGCTATTTTACATTTTATTTTCGAACGGTAAAATCTCCATGGAGACATTGTTTAAAATTGTAAATATAAAATAAAACTAATTTGACGTAAATTATGTAGATCGTTCAAACGTTAAAACTTATGAAAATAGTACATGTTATAGGTGCCTGAAATAACTTCGGTTGATAATACATTTTGGATCCGAATTCCAGTATTATACATTGTGTCTGAGGGAATTAGAAATAAAGTAACGCTTAATAATGTTTTTATGGTAGCATTTAACATCCATATTTTTCATACTGCAATTCGATTGGTTGGTTGTACTTGAAAGTTCAATATTTTAACTTGACTATAACACCAACACCAACCACTGCAACACCAACAACAATCATCATCAGGGAGTTCTGGCATTCCGTATTTGGTAACATGTCTTTCAAATGTTGCCAACACTAACCAACAACAATAACAACAACCGTCAATAGTGCCAGAGTCCTTACAGCTGCATGCTTTGCGTATCTACAACTCTGGAGTGTTCACACGTATAAGTATTACGTATAGCTCTCTCATAAGTGTGACAGTAGGAGGGAGGTGAGAGGTACTCACGTAGATGAGGTTGGCCTTGAAGCGCTTCTTGAGGTTGTCGACGAAGGCCTGCTCGTTCTGGTAGTCCTCCAGCAGCACAAAGTCCTGCAACCCCACCACGTCTCTGGCATGAAGGTCGCGCTCCATGGCGCCTATCTGGTAGCTGTGTCTGTTAGTGCTGTAAGCAATACACCACCACCATCATTCTCATCTCCTCTACCATTCGTCACACTATCTTATAATAGTCTCATTACAAACATAGTTATGTAGAACTTCTACATGCTGTAGCATTTGTCAATACAGCAATATGTACGCTTTTTAGAAGAATGACATTTGTTCTTTGCCTGATTTATTTCAAGAAAAAGAAAACACATTTAACTTTTTTTAATTTACTTGTGGTTGGTGCAGTACTTCTTTTTATGTTGCACAAATATTGCATTATATATATATATATATATATATATATTACATTTTTGTTTAATAGCTTGGCTTCGTTCTTGGTATATTTTAATTCAATCTTTATACATATTTATATAGTTTAACCACCTTGTTTTCTGCTTATAGGCGTGACTTTTTTTATACATTTACGTTACCCATATCATCCTGTTGTTAACCAAATATGTAATACCTATTTTTTTTCTGTTTATAGTCATAATATGTTATTGTATGTTCAGGTTACGCATCTCCTCTTGTTAACCAGCCGTGCAATGGAGAAGAGCCCATTTTTTTTGTCTAAATTCAACAACACTATTTCCTCAAAACTTAACTACGCACGATGGCAGATATGTTAAAGCATCTATTTCCCATTTATGTAATGTTCGCAAACTCTTTTTCTTCTTTATTGTATACTATAAACAACACATGAAAATATTAAAGAGTTCTCCTTAGCGTGTACAAAAGGAAATTTCGTAGTTTATAATTGAAGCTTTCGTTAATACTATATGGAAATATTTAGACACAGAAAGATTATACAAATTATTATCTTTATACATATTTATATACACAAACACGCATACACATACACATGCACGCACTGTTTCAGTTACCCATCATTTGTAAACAGTAAGGCAATGCATATGATAATCTAATATAACGAAGTGGAGACTTTATAGTTTTAGATTATATGTACTAATGATTACATAGATTACTTACTTAAATTAATGCACTTAAAATTTCGTTACGAGTAATATTACGTAATGACAGCAGACAACAGTACAATACAATACTTTCAAACAAAACAGTATGGCACTTAGTAAACCTAAAGGTAACTTACTGACAGTGAAAGAGCAAATATACACTAAGGTAAACGAAAAGAGCCATGTTACTTTAGCTGTAAAAATTTAGGAATTATGTTCTGCGATAGTTATCTGTCTAAAAATTAGTATACTGTCGTTAATATCAAACGCAATTACTGCTTTACTGCAAAATACTGTCACGGTAATAAATATTTCGTTTGTAGTAACACATCGGCATTCCAATACATGTTATGAGTCCAATGTATAGTTAACTATATTTACAAAATTTGTAAATAATTTAATGATGTTACAAATTCGAAACAAAAGAATATCGACATTGTTGGTATAGTGAAGCACAGAATTTCCAAAATCACTAAAATATAAAACGGAATACTGTACGATCTTAACTTAATCGGCAAGGTTCACGTCACGAAGTTCGTTTGACGTAGAACAGACACTATTTCTTACCAATCAGGCAAGTTGCACGTCATCACGAGAATGCAAGAATATGGTAACTCGACGAAATTATATCTTAGTTATTTTTGCATAACTGATACTGAGGTATTTCAAAATATAACGAGGAAATGGATAACAATCTAGTTAGAGTAGTGGCATGTACTGGCCAATACAGGAATTCGTTTCTCTAATTTAATATATTACGAAGGAATCATGACCTATTGATAAACTATTTTTTTTGTAATGAACTACCAGAAATGATTAGCACAGACTAAGTGTGGCAACACATTTCGATTCGTCTCATGATTTAAAAAAAAATTGCAACATCTCAACTTTTAGTTCTCGAATAAGAAAGTTTGTAGTCACATGCCGATATACCTAGGCCTACTCAATAGCGCAGCCAGGATTTTTTTTTGGGAGGAGAGTTGTTAACACTTTTTATCATAAAATAAATAAACATGTACTGTTGTCATAACAAATACTCGCATGGAAAACGTAGGTAACTGAAAACTTGAAGTTATCCACAAACTTTGCAGGTTTAATGCTTATGCTTCTCGACATAAAATATTTTTTAAATAAATTTATTTTACTTTGGCTTCGTGAGGGGACCTTTCCTCCCCTCTTCGCTGTGTCACTACTGACTTCGACATCCCGTGTGTTTTATGAACATTGGTTAACAACGAAGGAACTGTATACTCTGTTTAACACAACTTCAGTACAATTCGACAGTTATGAAGGCACTTTACTCAAGTTTGATTCAATAAAAGTTTGTTCTAACATAAATATGTGATTTACGTTCTACTGTATGCACTGTAAATTTTGTCATGTGTAGCGACTAATGTTACTCAAACGTTAAAAATAAATGCACAAAGAACTGTCAAAATGTACTGAAGTTGTGCGGAAGAGAGAATACCTACGGTAAATACTATCTTTCTGCCAAAATCACCTTTTCCACGAAAATAAAATGAAACTTTGCAGGTCTCAGATTGGGCTATCCCACGACCCCCACATTGACAGATGACTAAATTTTAACTGAGTTATGAAGAAGTCAAGTGTGGGGCAATACAAAGTGGTCCATAAAAAGTGAGTGAAGATATTTTGGTCAGCACCTTACAACGGGATTTTCAGCGCTACACAGAAAAAAAAATGCTGTTTTGTGGTGACCACAAAATGTTCTATCAATATACACCTCACCAAATTCTTGTAGTTATAACATTTTTTTGTAATTACTGCAAAATTTTACTGGAGGCAGCAAAAAATATGTAGTAGTCACAAAAAAAATGATGAGGTCCACAATGACAAAATATTTTGTAGTGACCATAAATATTTTTTCAGCTCTAGCGAGGTTTGATAAAAGAAGTGAGTACGGAGCAGCGCCGGAATGAAGGAGCAAGGAAAAGTGGAAATCCCAACAATAAAAAAAAAAATTTCTGCCCAATAAAAAAAAATCATATTTAGACTGTACACAAAACACCGAACTAAAACCCAATATAAATTCCAACATTGTTTAATGCATGCTCATTTCTCTCCATAAACTAGTCGCTATTGTATCACACCAATTGGTACTTTTTGGACTATACGGTATATGCAATCTCTATTTCCTCGAGTTCGCCTTTTTCTAAACAAAGTCGTAATCTAATTCACGTGTAATCTGCAACATTTATGTCAGTATAGACTGATCACGGTTAACTGAAAATCTGAAAGTCCTACAAAGGATGTACTTCTTACCCATTTTGTATCTGTTAAACACATGAAAAATCAATTTACTATGAACCCGAGCACCAATGTTTGTACGAGGATAAATAAGTGAAACCGTGAAATTATTTGGAACAATTATTAACCAAAATAAATTGTAATACGACTTTGAGACATCGAACTTCTTTATCGTTGTCGACATAAGTGGCAAGTGGTCACTCTATATGAGGAACTTCGTAGAGCAGTTAAAACAACTTCTCTCTTTACCATGCACTAATGCACCAACAAAGAATAGGCCATCTCCTGTCTGTTGAGTTGCTGCTTTCAAACTGTTTTTTTTTTTTTTTGCTACATAGGCAGATAAAGTTTAGCATCACCGACGAGATAAAACGCATTCTCCGACAGCCGTAATTTAGATTAGATTAGATTTATAGAGCCCCAGTACCCCAATGCCTCAGTTCGCCGTTATCACAAGCGAAATTACGGTTGACTACATAGCAGCGAAGAAAATGAAGTCTTAACTGCTTAAGTCAACATCAAATGTAATTCGTAATATATTCGAGTCAACCTTTCTCACACTCGCACCGTGGCTCATCTACAAACCACGAAACTAACAAGACATAGTGCATAACATGCATAGGCTACCACATAATCACCAGTAGGCATTGAGTTGTTTTCCTCATGTCGATAGTAAAATTAGTAATCTTTTCATACCAGTATTTATGATGCAATTATTTACAACGTGTTCTATGTAATACTGCTTTATTGCACGTTTTTATCGATTGCGTACTTGTTGAGGTCCTAATATTATTTTCACAGTCAGTCATCTCCATTTACAACTTCTATAAGTTTAAGTGTATGAATTTCATCTTAGAAGCTAAGGTCCGACACCGCAATAAGATATGTTAATTAAGGTACCTGTACCGGATATGGCCCAGTTCTCAATATGGTCCAATAGTCGCCATTGTATGGTAATGCCGAGTTCGATGTGGGATCGATACACACTACATTTTTAAAAATTTCAGTAAATTCACTGAAATATTTACAGAAAAGTACTGTAATTTTACGGAAGTGGATTCCGTAATTGTTTGTCTACGGAAGTTTGTCCGTATTGCCAGTTTATGGATGTTTGTCCGTAACTTTCCATAAATTCATGGAAATATGTTTCTACAATTTTAAAGCATATTTTACTGTGTTTCTTTAAAAAAATTTTGATGTTAATGATCACTATGACTCTTAGAGTTAATGTTCATGCACACTGGTGCGAAACGAAGAGAAGACAAGCTAAGATAATAGCAGTGGAGCGCTGCTACCTGGTTGCCCACACTTTGCCGCGAAGAGAAGAGATGCGGAGCGACGAGCAATATAGCCAAGGACTCGTATCGCGCGTGGACAAAGGGCCGAACAGCCCAGTAAGGGACTGAAGTGTTCCGAGGAGGCCACACACGCTTCACCTATCCTGCAGTGGGCGGTCACACGTCACAACATGAAACTTATTACAGATTACAAAAAATCACACATCTTCTCTGCGTTTTGCGGCAGCGGGTATGCATCTTTAAAGATATTTATTTCTATAGATTAAAATATTTTCTCATAATGATACTAATGAAGTTCTGTAAAATCAGGATGTCAAAAACAAAAGTTGTCTTTCATACAGTTGGTCTCTTACCACTGCATGGAACACTTTTACTGACTATCTTGACCGTGTGGTGCAATGATTAGAGTGGCTGTGGGTCGTGGGTTCGAATCCTGGCAAATTCGAGAAATTTTTCATGTTACTAAATGGTATGTCAAGATCTCGAGAAAACATAGCAAACGAGACTATTTCGTATTTCTGAAAAATAGCGTGCCAGTTATTTAAAGAGATTCAATTTTTGTGAGAAAAACGGATTGTCCGTAATTTTACGGAGGGTTCTGTTATCAAGAAAAATTGAGTATTCATTATTTTACGAAGATTGCTGCATGGATACATTTTTGCGTGCACTTTTCCGGAATTTCACATACACCATCCATAAATATCTGCATTACATCATCCGTGTGTTATATTAGTAATATAATTAATGATTTAGGCACACGTGATTTCTGGACCTTAAGAGAAGTCCTCGCCTGCCGCATCAGTAGCAATGTCGATAGTGATGCAAGTGTTAACAGGAATACACGCCATTCGCATACCGTTGTAGCTAATAGTTTCAACTTTTCAAATTAATAAATTAGAAAGACGCAGCTATGATTCTATTTTACAGTTTTGAACTGCAAACTTGAAAAAGCGGCACAAATAAATGACAAA
>PNEQ01003142.1:86097-114479 GCA_003012365.1 Medauroidea extradentata | reverse complement strand
AGTACTCAGTCCCTACTTGAATAAGAACTTCAACCTGTCCGCAGTACTGTGTAAATCCTCGGAACACGAAATCCAGGTATTCCCGCCAAGGTCGCTTCCCTCTGCTCCGACCTCTGGCAGCCAGCAGGCACGAGAACACAATGAGAATGAGCTGAGGGGAGGGAGACGGTCCACTCCCCACTACCACTAGACATGTGACTAACACGTCACTGCATCTGGCACCGCCCTCGCTCCTTAACCACGCCTACTTGTGCCTTCCAGCACGTGGTGAGACAAGGCGGTCGCGGTGAAGCCAACCTCGAGGACTTCTCTTAAGCGGGCCATTTTCAGTACAGGTACCTTAGTTGTTAACGGTGTTCGCTGTCAGAAATCCTCACATCTTCAACTGTGTATGAGACAGAAATAATTTGGTAGACAATAGTTGTGACTACATTTTCTCTGTATTAACATTATTAACTCAAATATTTTTCACATAACAGCTTGTCAATATCAAATTTGCAAGGCACAATGACGACATGGACGTCATAAAACATATGCCATGGGTAAATATAGACTATACTACATATTATATTAAACATATAAAATTATGTTCATACGATTTTACACATTTCTTCAATTACCGTAGCTCATGTTACCTTTCTTTAGTGTAAATTATTTCGTATCAGTAAGTCGGTAGGTTTTCATCACTGGTTTTTCAAATTCTCACTTCAACATTTGTCTTGTAATAAGAATGTATTGGTATGTTGAAATACGCCATTGCTCATGTTTTTTACCAAACCTGTGTTGAAAGACAAAGTACAAAAGACAGAAAAAAAAAAAAAAAACAGAAAATAGCCATCCAAGTGGATTTCAGTCAGCTGACCGAAATCCTCTGGGATTGCTTTCTTCTGTTTTTCTTTTTCGAACTTTGTCTTTTAACACAAGTTTGGTCAACTAAACATGAGCAATGGCGTATGTCCGCATATCAATACATTCCTATTGTAAACTCCCATTGCAAGAAACATTTTAAAAAATCTCATTTGCCTTGTAAAAAAAAAAACATTGACATGAGAGTAAATTGTAGTCACATGTTACTTCATCAGATCAAACATTATATCACGTCGAGGTTATTTTAGCTTTTCTTTCGGGGTTACTCTGTTCTACTCACAATGTTATTTCTGGAGTCTTTTGGCGAGTAAATATATAATTAGAACAGAGAGTTAACAAATATTCCTTTGATCCATATAGTTAACATTTGAAACTTTATTCAGGGAACGAAATAAATATCAATATTTTGAGTGGAAAAAAGTAACCCCCTACGGCCAGAGTGATTTACGGTAACGAATATGTGAAGATATCTGTGAACAGTATCTTACACTCGTACGGTTATTTATTTTTATAACCTTTTTAGACCCTATCAGTCTTGAGCTTCCGCTTAGTCGCTAGTCCCAAGCATACAACTGGCATCCGTAACTAAAATACTATACACAGGGCCACGAACATTTCGCGAAAAGAATTTTGTCCCAGTTTGTTTCAGTGACTTACGTGCACATCTGCAGCTCTGCTTCATAGTTATTGGCAGCGTGTCTGTCTCATTTGACTGTGCCAACCACAATAAGGTAACTACGGCACCACACGTCATCTATTTGCCGGTTGAATCCCATGACACGTGGGTAGAGGCACGATTATTTCGCGTATTGATTCTAGGTCAGGTTGAATGCCAACAACGTATACTTCACTGCCATTACTGTGACCGGACAAAAGAAATTTTGACACACATTTGACGACTGCAAACCAGTAAGGAATAAGGAAATGAATCGTCGCGAAATCACGTGGTACCTTCTTCTACGCTAAGAAGCCAATGAATACTCGACTGTGGCCGGTGCGTGTACAGGACTGAGAAGTCTAAGCTGCTACCAGACGAATACGCGAAATAATCGTGCCTCTACACGTGGGAGATAAAACATCCAATCACTAACTATGCCTCAGAACTGCAGATGTGCACATAAGACACTGAAACAAACTGGGGCAAAATTCTTTTCGCGAAAAGTCCATGGCCCTAACTATGGGCCAGATTATTGCTCAAAGAATATATAACATTATTATTGACAAGCGTACCAGAGGCGCCCATGCTGCATCTCTTTCTTTTTTCCTGCAGTGGATGGTAAATAGTAATTCAAGTGACTGACGCCACAGTTACGAAAAATGCCATCGACCACTTTCACTAAAGCGCTGCACAAGTTTTCCATGTTTTCCAGCTCCATGGACAACCCTGTCAGTGAAGATCCTCCATCTGATTGGTGGACTTTGGTTGCAGCTCTGCTCTGCAAATAGTATACTTTGTTCGACAAAACAAACACGTGATTAATTGGTCGTGATAACCATTCGAGTGCAGAGTCAATAAATGAGTCAATGCATATAAGTTCGGATGAGAATTCCCATGCCTGCTCCTAACTTAGCGGTAAAACACTTGGCTCGTACTTGGAAGGACCCATATTTATTACCAGGTCGACCTTCCTAATTCCTATTGCATATGGTTTACTACAATTACTCCAGCTGAATGTTGAGATGGGCCTCCACACTGGCACTTAAAATGTGTTATATATATATATATATATATATATATATATATATATATATATATATATATATATATATATATATATAGAGAGAGAGAGAGAGAGAGAGAGAGACATGTACAATTCGCGTTATCATTTGATAGCAGACTAAACCTCACTTTCCTACACATAACAGAGCATAATTTGCGATTCAACTGGTCACGAAATTGTATGTGTTGTCATTTACGTGTGTTACGTATTTACAGAGATTGGCCTCTCTACCGTGTAAGCATTCTCCGCGGCAAGTCACAAGTCTATAGTCACTTGGAGTCTAGTCAACTGTCAGAAAATAACGCGAATTTTGCATGTCTATACTTATAGCTAACGATAGGTAAATTTCGCGGATTCAACGAGCCGCATGCTAGAATCGATTGTCATATACTCACGCCTCATCTATTGGTTCATTGTCTGTTGTTCCACTGAGTAGCAGCTAGTTGACAAATGATCGGGACTTGAGTATGCATAGGATATTTGATTCTAACATGCAGGCCATTGAACTCGCGAAATGTCCCTGTCCCTACTTATAGCGAGTTGTGACTATTAATTTTTTTGACGAAACTACGTAACAAGCATTACATTTTCATATCTACAAAAAGAACACATACTTGGAAACTATGTCGCTGTTAATTTTAAAATTCGTCGCACTTATTAGCAGAGTCATCAGTTTGTTGCTATATTATTTTTCATAAATTCATTTAAATATAAGTTATTAATTTAGAGACCCCTGATTTTCGCGGAAATATTTCTGCCCCAACTTGATTCAATATCTTGCGTGCACATCTGCAGTTCTGCTTCGTTACTATTGGCTGAGAGTATTTGTGGAAAGACGTTTCTCATTTGATTGTAACAATCATAATAAGGTTTAGGCGATACCACGCGTCTGTGATTTGCAAAACACGTAACAGTTAAAAACAGGCAATCACTGAAACCAAAATGTTGCACAAATATGTTTACCACAAACTCGTGAATCTTCTTACTAGAAACATTATTTTCTTTCCCCTCGAAATGACTAACAGCGGCTTTTCCAGACTTCCTTGTACATAAATACTCGCTGCCGAAGATTTGTACACTGTTTGGCGGCAACCTTCGTTGCGTGATATATAGAGGTACGTCAATTTCGCGGATTCATCTGGCAGTAGCCTAGATTGCTCAGTCCTGTACACGCTCTGGATACAGTCGATGATTCATAGTCTTACAATTGTACAAGCGATAGCTCTATGAATCATTATCTCATTTACTGCTGGCTTGCAGTAGTCAAATGCGTTTTGTGACAGCCGCCAGCTAATAACACACGTGATTATGAAGTATATATTTTTGGCGTTCAACCTGACCTGGAATGTATTTGCGAAATTGACGTACCTCTAGTGATATACAGTTTTGTAGGGCATATGGATGCGCATCAACAGTTATCAATTTATCGGTTCTGTTACACATTTGAGAGTTAGTGTGGGATGCGATAGCAATTGAATAATAACTAGCGTGCTGCAGGAATTTTCAAACGCTTGTCGTCTTGTGCGGGTACACAGCATTGAACGTTATACCGATATTTTAGCCAAAGGAAATATGCATATAAAAATATTTTGTGGGTAATTACCCTGGAAAATTTATTTTGTGGTCTCAAAATAAACATTTTGTTAACACCACAAAAAATTTTTTAGCTATTTTGTGGTTACTACAAAATAATTTTGCAGGGAAGACTTCCTAAAAAATTTCACATTCAGGAACAATTTTGTTGTTTGACGGTTTCGCTGCTCATGTAGGAAGGGTTATGGTTTTGTGGATTGATTGTGGAGGTGGGGACAGAAAAACTGTTTCGGCTCAAATATTACATTGTTACAATGCATTAAGAAGGCGTGGTACATAATTCAACGTTAAAAGCATTGATCTATAACTGTAGGTTTCTTGAAGCCAATTTGCGAAAATTAAACAATAGCAATCCTAGACAATAGTTTTAGCCAACGTTTTAAACAAAATTGTTTCCAGTGTTACGTACTTCTGAGGCACAATCTCTGACGCCGGAACCTCGTGCATTTAACTGCGGCGAAAGAGATCACGCGTAACGAATTAGTAATTCCGAATGAATATATACTCATAAAGTTGGCAAATACCATTATCTAGTTGTCAATGAGTATTTTATCCATGTAGACTTCGAAAAAAGTGTATAAATCAATTGATGTTATCAGCGTATATTTATCTACCACGCACTCTTAAGCGAATGCATGTAATGCTTATATCATATATGAGGGAAAATACTATCTGAATAAACCATGGTGCGTGAATTTAACATATCCGTCTGTCAGCAGTCTATATTCCTCAGTCCTATACACGCTCTGGCCATAATCCGAATATCCACTGACTTTCAACCGTACAAGCGGGTACAACGATTTAGATGCGAAAATATTTTAGTCCCACTTTGTTTCAGTGTCTCGTACACGTCGGCAGTTCTGGTTCACGACTATAGGCAGCGTGTCTTTGTTCATACACGTTCCTCATTTGACTGCACCAATTAGAATAAGATAATTGTGACTCCGTACGTCTGCAATTTGCCAAGGCAAGTGAGAGTAAAATCATCCAATCACAGGCGATGTAGCAGAACTGCAGACGTGTACATGACGCATTGAAACCAAATGTTGCAAAAATATTTTCACCATAAATTCGTAGCTCTACTTATTTACTACTGGCTTGCTTTAGTCAAATGTGTGTCGAGACAACCGTCGCCCAATCTCAGAAGCGACAGTGAAGTATATGGTATTGGCGTTCAACCTAACCGACCCAGAATATATCCGCGAAATTCACGTACCTCTAACCGTCAGCTACGAAGGAAGGTTGTAGGTAGCTCTGCTAGCTTCTACTTTTTCTATACATTGATTACTTAATTTTCTGCGAGTTGTCAAACTTACTTTGGACCTTTTTATTATTTAAATTTGCGTATTAATCATAATGTTTTAAGGCGCCCGCCTACTGACCGTGTGTTGGTGTGAGTGAGACACGGCGCCAAGGGCGATGTTGACCGGCCCATCTGGTGCGGTATCACCTCTACCGCAGGACACTGAAATACCGTGCAAAAAACAGTTTTTAGCCATTTCGAGAGGCTCCGAAATGGTTTTTATAACTGATGTGTTGTTTTGAAACTCTTTCCGTCATTGTTTGAAATGTATTTCCTTTTCGTGCATTGACACAATAGGCTCATGTGGAATAATTCCGTTAAAAAAATGTATTTACGAACACACTGCAGCGCATTTTAAGGGCATGCTATGGCGGCATCCTTAAGCAAACTACCTAAACTGAACTAACGCTGATGGAAGGTATTTTGAGCCCCAGTGCAGGAGATACTAGGGCTGCACACATCGCGCGGTAGATGTCTTAGACTAAACGGGTTTACATAACTAAAACCTTTGCAGAGAAACTTCTTTTTCCGCCAAATCCATCGCATTGGTTAGAATATAAGCGTACATAATTGACAGAACGAGTGATTTTTGGTGAAAAGATTTCTGCAACAATTTGTTTCAATGCCTTATGTGTACATCTGTTTCTCTGCTCATGGTCTGTGATTGGAAGTTTTTAACTTTCAGCATCTGCGTGTCCTACGCGCAAATAACGAACGTGTGGTGTCGCGGTAACATTGTTCTGGTTGGTGCAGTCAAATGAGCCACGCCTCTGCCCTATTATATTCTGCCAATAACAATGAACCAGAGTTGCAGGTGTACACGTAAAGCATTGAAACAAGTCGTTGCAAAATTCTTTCCACCAAAAAATCACTGGCCATAACAATTGAGAACCAAATACGCTAAAAACTAACATCGGACGTCTTTATACTAACAGCAAACGCAAAAGTGAGAAAAATAACCTGGCGGCATGTATGTAGCTACTAAATATTTCAGTACTAACATTCGTATTTGATATTCTAATAGCATGTGCTTCTTACTACTTAAATATGTAACGCTCTGTTATTTTTGGAATGTACTTTAGATTCTGGGAAATGAAACATTTACACTTTCTTAATAAAGGAAATCCACAAAAACAATATTGAATAGTGTGCACTATTAAAATAGGGACTGTCCCTTTGGTTGTTGGTACTATATTGTTTGCTCGTACAACAATGTGTTGTGTAGAAAGTTCTGTAAAATAAAGGTGCTCCTTCTACACACAAGATTGTTACTTCTGCAGAACTGATTGTTGCAGGAATAATGTAGGTAGTGTAGTAAAACCAAAATGTAGTGTTGTTTCTATTTTAACACAAGGAAAAGAAGAATGGTACCTACATCAATACGTTTCTTTAGCCTATTCATGAAGCCTAACCTACAGGTCAGTGAACCAGCGAATTTTTCAAGTCTCTAGAAATGAGTAGGACGAGGTAGGATGCACACACCAGACTCCCCTCTGCGAACACGTGACCACTTTCACTGCGCAGTGCACACGGTGCGGGCATAAAGGTTGAGTGAATGAGCCGGGTGATGGCACAGGCGCTAAACAAGACACATAGCACTGAACAGGCGCAACTTAATTCCACGCCCAGCGCTCTTAATTTCTTTGGAAATCCTGACGTGCGAAAATTGAGAGACAACTTAAGAGCGCTGCCTACCTCAAGAGTCTAACTGGCAGCAAGGATAGGAACATACGTGTTCAATAAAATATTTTGTGTGACTTGAGCACATGCCGATCCTACGTAACATATATGCAGCCACAAGTGGCGTAACCAGGATTTGTGTAAGGATGGGAGGAAGTTAACTTGAGAATAATATAATGAACACCAACCAACCCTTTAAAACGACTGCCTCATGGGAAAATTCGCACTTCAAGTTGCAAAATAGTGCTATTTTAACAGTTTTAGTAACAAAAGATTGATTATTCTACTGGTAAAAATAATTAATGTTTAAAATATTTTCTTCAAAATTAGAAACGAGTGGCAAGGGAGGGGGTGGGTATAACCCCTATCCCCCCATCCTTGTCTATGCTCCTGACCACCACTAACTGTTGACATTTTGTTCATCTAAAACGCTCTTAAGTATCGTGTCATAATTTTTCTCTACGTTTTATTACTGTAGCAATATTATCTTCTTCTTAATGCAGATAAATATTTTTGTCCGAACGCAATAACATTATACTTTACTGAGCGTCAATTTATGTAATTTAACATGTAAATCTCTATCCTTACTTACGCCACGGCTCTGGATAGGCAGTGTCCTTAATACTATAACAGTATATGTACATATTTTAATTTTGAACATTTATTAGCTGTAACCGTTAGCGAGTTTTATATTTTATTTGATGACGATAACATTTTCGAAACCGAACTGCTTCAAATTTTGTTTTCGATTAAAAATGTAAAAAATTTCTATAAACAAAACCGGCATTCCTAAACATTTTATCAAGTTCTTTGATGGAAATTCACGACATTTAAATTTCAAACATTTGTTTGTTACACTTTAGCGTCTTGGACTGTAATATAATTTTGGATCACAAATCTGAAGGTATTAATAAAATTAGATATAACAGAGCCTATCGCATCTCTATGACACGAACTCGTTTTCTGTTATAAACACGTGAATGCCGACACTTTCATTGCGCGAAAAAGTGCCACGAGAATTCATGGCTGCCAACAAAAAATTTGCTCACGGAAATCATAATTTAAGAATTTTCTAACAAAATTTATTACATGAATTTGTTACAAAAAAGCGAAGGAATTAAAATATCAAAAAACTGTTTTATTTAAGTATATGGTAGATTGAAGGAACTTTTTTTTATGTTGGCTCTGCGCTGTAAACTCCATGTATTAAGGTCGAATATTTGCTGCCATGCTGGATTAATATTAGTTTCGTACTAACATTTGTGACCTATTAATATTTATACATTTGACCAGGATAGGGCGTTGAATATGACCCGGTAGACAGTTAATGTAAATCAATAAAATGTTCAGTTGCTTATGCGGCTGTGTAAGTTAAATTAAAAAATTAATGCTAGTTCTGAAGTTCTTAATTCTAAACTAATGAAATTATATTATTAACGTTATATATTTAATCGTTCCGGTGAATCATATTCTCCGCTCATATGTCCAAACATATCAGAACAGGTTGGAAGCAAAAGTTAGAGACATAAACCGACTATGCGCAAATTGTTAGTTATGTATACAATATTTTCTCTTTGATGCAGTCATTCAAGAAGTATGTATTTTAATCCGTTATTATTTCGTAATAAATATTGACTTTATAGAACTCAAATACTTCTTGTAAGACTGTTTAAAATCTGAAAATCTTAAAGCATGTTTTACTGATAATTCAAATTGGCGTGTTGTCTGTTTACGTATAATGCCGTCCTGAGTACAAAAAAATTACACGAAATAGTAAAGTGCTTGTAAAATGTGGTTTCTTTGTGACAGCTGAGGGTAACATTGTTCTACAGTAAATGCTTTTTTTGACAGTTTACACTCACGTAGATGGACTAAATGTACCGGTTTTGTGTACATGCACAGAGTTTCTTATTTCACACCCAAAATTCTTTAAAAATACAATTTAGAGAGTCACGAAGTTAACCTGTGCCGTCACTAAGTAGCCCCTGTTCACAGTAATGCTTTTATAAAATAAATTCAATACATTTTCCATCTCTTCAGTTAAGATAAAAAAATGAAACATCTGTGCATAAGAGTTGACGCAACCTTATTACGCCGAGTATATTAGCGCCACCCCCCCCCCCACCTGCCTGGAAAGGTATCTAGGGAAGCTCACCTGGATAGTTGTGTGGTTGATTCGCCGCAGCCCTCAGGTTGTACTGGCGAGGCGGCCCGCCCCGCACCTTCAGACCCAGAGATAGGGGCTGCCGGGTTGGGCAACAAGGGACTGGGAAGAGGGGGAGGGAGGGTAGATAACAACTGCCGCTGATACGAACAGCCGAGCTAGCTAGCAGCACCTTCAGCCGTTCCCACCTGGCCGTTGTTATATTATGTATATAGATGATCGTTAGAGACACTGGAAAATCGCGGGAATAGTTGACTATTTGCTAGGCTCCAACATACTGTACATAACACTGAATGTTTCGTATCGACATTGGCTATGGTTTATTTGGAACAGTGTTTCTCTCTTCAACAAACCCAGTTAGAACTGCACAGCTTGAACACACAACATGTGTGATTTGTCCCAAAACTGTTCACACGTGTCACGGTTAATATACTACAGTTTATTGAAGACTATCTTAAACATTTTCGCGATTTTCCAGTGTCTCTAATGATGGTTTATCGTGGGAAAACTTGACTGTTTACTGGATTTCAACACACGTTCAGGCTATGAAAATATTACTGGCTTTCGTTTGTACGCGGTGCTGCTACCCTGTTTGAAAGAGCCAATAAGAATCTCGCTATTGTAATATTTGTTGCATATTACAAGTCTGCAGACGGCTACGTTGTGTCAGAAGTATATCACCCAATCATACAATTCACAAGAAACTATACGTGTTTTAAAGAGTAATATTTTGTACCAACATACCCTTGAAAACACTGAGGTTTCATGCAACATGTACGAATGGGTGACATACGTTTGCCACAAGTAGCTGCTTGCAGACCAATAATAGGCATCACATATAACAATACCGGGATTCTTATTGGCTCTGTCAAATAAGCCACGGTAACAGCTCTACGTACAAGCGAAAGCCAGTTATCTTTTCATAAGCTGAACGTACGTTGAAATCCAGTCAACAGTCAACTTTTATCGCGATAAACCATCATCTCTACATATCACAGATTAAATGGTAATACAGACGCGAAATGACGTGGCGGCACATTTGATACGGGCGAACCTCGCCGCTTACTGGATGCAAGAGACTGTTTATACCAGCCCCGTGTATGTTCGGCTACAGCATGTTACAACAGGTTTTCCTATTGGCCAAGTTGCCGAACAGCAGGGCAGTTGCCTTAACACTGGTTGGCGGTAGGCCTTTCCGACATATAGCTGCCCAGCGACGCCATTTTGCTGGCGTGTGTGCCTGAGTTTGCCGTCGTACCCACTATTTCACTCCTGAATTCCAAAATATTCTATGGCCTTATAACCCAGGTTTCCCCCCCCCCCCGGAAACCGTTAACTTCCAAATAAGAATGGAAAAGGCGTAGGAAAAAATGTATCTGTTTGCTGGATACGTGAGTGAAGACGAAACAATGTTGGTGGGAATGAAAAAAAAAAAAAATATCCAAAGCCGAGGGTACCCGACAGCATTAGTCATTACACCCCGAGAGCTAACTTCTGATTGAATCCTTAAGATATACATGAAATTACAGAAGTCCTACGGTGGAAAGCGACGGAAAACTAAGTGTTAGAGAAACGGAGGTACCTTGAGAAAACCGACAACGGCACCGCCCACCACGTTTCCCACATGCCAAAAGTTTGGGGTCGACCTCGCAGCAAATCGAACCTGGATCGAATTGCTGAGAGGCGAGCGCGCCTCTGATCCAAACGCGGTTGGCGGTACTGAAACCCCTGGAAAACAAACGAAGCCAGCAGAGTCGTCAGAAAAGTGCACTCATTCGTGGACTACATTGGGGATGATAATTTACCGCAGGAAAAACAGACGGATTGTTGGGCAACAGTGTAATATTATTCATTTCTGAAGCATTTCTTCCGTTACTGGTGAGTGCCATTTGACTGGGCCAATGATAACTCTGGTGCGGTACGACTGAACGTCTGCATGCAATTCTTCTGTAAACAACTAAACCGTGCCACGTAACTAGAGCCAGGGATTTTTGGTGAAAATAATTCTGCAACAATTTGTTTCAATGCCTTATGTGCACATCTGTTTCTCTGCTTCTTGGTCAGTGAAGTTTTTACTTCGGTCTCTCGGGTCTTACCCGCAAATCACGGCAACATTGTTCTGGTTGGTGCAGTCAAATGAGTCACACTTCTGCCCTATTATATTCTGCCAATAACCACGAACCAGAGTTGCAGGAGTCAACATAAGGAATTGAAACAAGTTCTTGCCAAATTATATTCACCAAAAATCACTCACACTTCACATAACCGTTGTCCAAAAATACAAGACTCAAGACGCGACACTGATTTGGAGCCTGGAGAATTCGCTGGCAGAAACGATTGTCGCCTGTAACTACAATATACCTGGGCACCTATCCTTCGCAGGCAAGCAAAACGGGCCTTCCAATTGCACCTCTAGTCACAAGCGGAATTAACTACTCTCCCACACCACACATTTTTTTTTCAACGCCGAAGATTTTGACAGACGCATTTACAACTCTCGCACTTGTGTGTGTGCGTATTAAATTCCACTACATTCGCACCCAGACGCACCGCGGTTGCAAATGTTGCGTTGCACAAATAAAAAGCGATATTCAATATGCCTGCAGAAGACTACGCCGACTTTCATACTGTAGAATTAAAGTTGTGCCGTGTTTAATTGCAAATGTATCAGTGTACTCGTCAACTTGCATTAGGGACCTAATAGAAATTTTTTTAATAATCTGCATTACACACACACACACACACACACACACACACACACACATATATATATATATATATATATATATATATATATATATATATATATATATATATATATATGCACAGACAAGGCTTCGTATATTTTCAGAACTTCGAATTTATTGAGCACTTTTGACAATACCATCCGCATGAAAATAAATTAGTTCCTCCACATGGCTACTAGTTTAAATATAAAGGTAAAATATTGTATACAATTTAAAAAAGCTTACTTAACCTTCTCAATTTTATAGCCCGTATTTTATAAGTATTTTCACTTTATTTCAGAAACTTTCATACCCTCACAAGTCGTGATTTGTATGTAACTTATCATTTTCAACATGCAAGCATGCATGTGACTTTAATTGTCTACAACGTTAGTCATTGAAACAAATTGGAGCAAAATTCTTTTCGCGAAAAGTTCATGGCCCCAGTTATTACACACTGATTTCTATCCCACCCACCACCCTCCTTTCCGCTCAACCCGCACCACTTTTTCACTTGAGCTGTGAATCAGCGCACAGTAATCTTATCAGAATGTTTACAAAGGCCGCTAGTATCTCTGATTATAAAACTGATCTTTCTTAAGTGCACCGTAATTATTCTTAGTTTGATAGTTTTCTGAAAAAAAAAAAAGTGCGAGACGACGTTATTTTTCCTAACCTACCCTAATCTACTGTGTTATGGGGGAGGTCCGGGAGAGGAACAGTACATAAATGTGTCTCAGGGCTGAGCCCAATACATACGCCTACAAGGGAGAGATTTCATGTAAGGGGGCATGCATCGTGGCAGAGAGGGATTGGCCACATATGACCACGATTAGGGTCATTGCTAGAGCCAGTGATTTTTGGTGAAAAGAATTCTGCAACAATTTGTTTCAATACCTTATGTAAACATCTGTTTCTCTGCTTCATGGTCAGTGATTGGAAGTTTTTAAGTGTCTCCGAGTCCTACCCGAAAATCACGTACGTGTGGTGTCGCGGTAACATTGTTCTGGTTGGTACAGTCAAATGTGCCACGCCTCTTTCCAATTATATTCTACCAATAACCACGGACCAGAGTTGCAGGTGTGCACGTACGGCACTGAAACAAGTTGTTGCAGAATTATTTTCACCAAAAATCAGTGGCTCTAGTCATTGCTTGTTGCCTCACTAAGTGTACCTATAGCTACAGGCAAGGATTTTTGGTGAAAAGAATTATGCAACATGTTGTTTCAATGCCTCACGTGCATATCTGCAGCTCTGCTTCGTGGTCAGTGATTGGCTGTTTCGACTCGTAACGTGTTTGGGATCTAGCCGCTAATTTTAGACGTGTGGTGTCGCAGTGACGTAATTCTCATTGGCTCAGTCAAATGAATGACGCCTGTGTACACTTTACCAATAACTATGAAGCATAGATACATCTGTGAACGTCAGGCATTCATACAAAATGTTGCATAGTTCTTTTCACCAAATACACCAGCTCTACTTAAAGCTAGAGGCACGATTATTTCGTGTATTGATTCTATGTCAGGTTGAACGTCAATAACGTATACATACTTCACTCCTACTTTTGTGTCAAATGAGAGCGGTTGAAACAAACATTTGACGACTGCAAGCCAGTTATAAATAAGGAAACAAGTCTTGGGGATATCACGTGCTATACGTTTCTTATAAGCCAAAGGATATTCGTCTTCAGCCGGTACACGTATAGAACTGAGAAGTCTAGGCTGTTTCCAAATAAATACATGAAATATTCGTGCCTCTACCTATAGGTAGGGTCTGGAAAATTTCGCCGATTCAATGATTTGCATCTTAGAATCCATTGTACTATGCATACTCAAGCCCCGTCTATTCGTTCATTGTCTGTTGTTCCACTGAGTAGCAGCTAATGAACAAATGGTCGGGGCTTGTGTATGCATTGGATAGTGTATTCTAACGTGGAGGTTATTCAATCGGCGAAATTTTCCGGCCCCTACCTATAGCTTAATAAATAATTAGAGATTATGTTTAAGCGCGAGAAAACTTGACTGTTTGCTGGGTTTCAACGCACGTTCCGCTCATTAGAATATTACTGGCTTTAGCTTGTACTTGGAGCTGTTACCTTATTATTGAGCCAATAAGAATACCGCTATTGCAATAATTAAGGCCTGTTGTTGGCCTGCAGACAGCTACGTTGTGTCAGACGTATATCACCCAATCATATATGTTGCGATAAACTACAGTGTTTTCAAGGGTATGTTATTACATAACATTATCGCTATGTACCATCATCTCTACCTACAATCTAAGAAGAGAGAAGGATAAGAACATATTTTGCTTCATTTTGACCTTTTTTTCCACGACAAAAAACGCGGTATTTTGGGTGACGAAATCTAAAATGCCGTTCAGTGCATTGCTACAAAAAAATTCAGCTACAAATTATGACATATTAGTGTCAAAATTGTGGAGTAAAATTTTGATATGAGTATTAGATAGCAGTAAAAAAAAATCGAAACCACTGCTGTAAGACTAAGGCACCAGACCTTAAGCGCTGACCAAAATATCTGCACTTCGCCATTTTCGGCTGCGTAAAACCAAACGTGAGAGTGGGTATGCACGTGTGTGGCGTTCTTTGGATGTTATTTCTAAGTAGGCATAAATTATGTACGCTCAGCAGTTTTCAAGCAGTACATTTATAACTGCCAAAGCTCTGCACACTTCTCGGTGGCCTGGGCAGGCGGTTACCTTAAGGGACCTCCCTATCTTTGCTTCAAGTACGTTGCAGTGAGTTACGACTTTTCGTTTTTTGACGCAACTATTTAACGCGCATTATATTTGTATATCTACGAAATGAACACACACTTCAAACTATGTCGCTATAGTTTTGAAAATTCGGCACGTTTATTAGAAACATCATTTTCGAGCCCCTCAAAATGGTCAAAAATGGGTTTCCCACACTGCCGTGTCTACAAAACTAACCACATTCGAAAAACCCAAATATAGAAACAAGCGTTAGACTTTGAACTATGCTGCCCGCAAATAAAATGATGTCACCACTTAAAGCCCCATAGGAAAAAGAATAATAGTAAAGCCCTGCACGCCAGCTGAGTAAATTGTGCGGAGAGGCGATAATACATTACATACGCCGGTCAACGGCAACCTTACCGCTCCTGCCTCACACACACAAACGCGGTCTATCTAGGGAGGCCCCTTAAGGCCATTATCAATCATTTCGACTTCTATCACGATCATATGTTTTGAATTCTAAACTGGAGCAGAAATCGAAACACTGTTGCACAGTTTTGTTAAAAATTGTATTTCTACGTTGTGTCACTTTTATAGACAAACAATAATATCGATTTGGCTAATTAGTTGATTAAAGAAAATTTCGTTAGTTGCATAATTATCTGAAACCATAGTGTAGTAGTATTGTAGTCTTGAAAAAATTTATCAACATATTATAAACTGTTTTTTTACAGAAGTGTACAACAGTTTTTCGATATCTGCTCTCGTTTAGGATTAAAAAAATAACTATAATAAAAACGGCAGAAATGATGCATCATGGCCTTAAGGGCGCGGTACACCTCAGTATTCAAAGTATTTTTTATTTTTATATTTGTAACAGATATTTTCTCTTAATTTAGACATAAATTGTGATTAAATCTTCCTCTTAGGAAATTTTTTTTATCTCTTATAGTTTTTGCGTAATGAGTCGTAAACGTCAAAATTGCACTTTACGGTTATAAGCACGCCACTAAAACCAACTGATATACCAAACCGACAAAATTCACAGTGTATAACAATGTCGTAGGCTATGATTTGACTTATATAAAACAAAAATTAAAATGTTTTTGTATTTAATAAAAAATAATAAATTTTGAAATGAAAATTTAAAAATTTTAAATTATATATATATATATAGTTTTATATGTGTTAAATCACAGCCTACAACATTGTTATACAATGTGAATTTTTTCGGTTTGGTATGTCAGTTGGTTTTAGTGGCGTGCATAAAACCGCAAAGTGCAAATTTTGACGTTTACGACTCATTACGCAAAAACTATGAGAGACACAAAAATATCTGGTACAAATATAAAAATAATAAAAGACGTTGAAAACTGAGGAGAACCGCCCCCTTAACTAACGTGTTGCCTTTACATTGTCGGCTCATTTTTAACACTTTCATTGGTGACCGTAATAGTTAAGGCGTAATAATAATAATAATAATAATAATAATAATAATAATAATAATAATAATAATAATAATAATAATAAAGGCAAAGATGCTGTAGGTTTTTGTGGTAGTTTACGTATCCTGCGGCGTATTTTACTGCAAATTATTCAACTGGGCATTTTATTTGAGCATGTTTTTACCTGCAGTTAGAAGACATGAACTACGATTCGGAGACGAAATGATTCTTAAAAGCTATTATTTTAAAAATACAAAACACAAACATTTGGAATCTGTTAAATGACTAGCCGGACTCTTTACACATTGCTTTGCGTGAAAACATCTCAGTTTTAAGAGAAGTTCTAGCCTAGATAATGTACTGTACGGTGATGTAATGTGTTACACGTGGTCTGTCTTACGTGAAAAGCTAAAATTAATCCTAATAATTTTATCTATTAAAACAAAATACACTTCACAAGATATGCTTGCACATTTTTAAAAATACACATGCCTAATATAAATATTTCCGGCCCCTCTAAATAGCTAAAAAGAGACTTTAAAAAAACCTGCTGTACCTAGAAAAATTCCAACCTGACTCTTAAAAAAAACACCTTCAATTTACGCCATATTTTCCACAAGTATAATTATAGGGTCATCGATAAAAAGTTCCACAACACAGCTCTACGTGCCAACTTAGTACTGTGTATACACTCATCTCGCCCTTATGACTTACCTTTTTTTTTTATCGCCAATTGGCCACCGGATAAAATATCTTCACTTGAGGCCTTCTCTTTACGAACCAAATTAGCGTACTAGTAACGAACTGGTGATGATCGCAATTTCTGTACTGTCCGTGTCGATTTCCTGTTTGTAATAAAAAAGTTGACTAGCTTCGCGAGTTGACGGCTGTGTAAACTAAGCGAAACGATCGGCACGCGATAAGATAAATGCGATAGCATCTGTGGCAGAATTTCTCGATCGCCTCTACGGCAGGGCCAATTTTGTGGTTGCTGGTATCCAAGGGTATTCCTGCCAAATACGCCACACAATCGTGTAATAGTGAAGCTTAACCTGAGAATAACAGTCTATAATGAACACCGACAACACTTTGCAGCGGGGTTCGAGGGGTCCTCCCTGGGGAAAATGCGGATTTGACGGTGCAAAAAAGTGCTACTTTAGCAGTTTTTAGTGGCGAAATATGAATATTATACCTGTCAAAATATTTTTTTTATCATTGGATATGATTTTTTTTTTATTTCTTAGTAGATTATTTGCAGGGAAAAGGGGGACGGGGTGTTTGAACCCCCCTTCTCTGACTCCGACAATAACTGCGTCACCATGTGCTATATAAACTAGGTATTTATTATACTTTGGTGTGCAACTTTTAACCATATTAAAAATTGTCTCGATGTAATACTAGAGTATTTTTCTCCCAGTGATGTTCTATATAATGTGATGTGGCAACAATGCGCGAGGATAGTGCTGCCCACAGGCGTAATGACCGCAGCCGTGGAGTGAGGAGGCGAAGGCCACAGACGGAGTTGACGGCGCTTTATGTGAGGTGTTTCGTACTCCCACGCGGCTGGCCCAAGTAGTATGCACGCGGCTGGCGTGGTTCCCACATTGTCCACGGTGCGCGCTGGCATCTTTCCCCCGCCTCGCGCCAGCCAGGGTTCACATACACCCACCCACAACAGGCCTCCCTACCTGTGTTTCAAATCCGATGTAACGAGTTGCGATTATTCCTTTTTATTACGAAACTACTAAAGGCGCTTTACATTTGCATATGTACAAAAATAATGCACACTCTAACTATGTTGCTATAGTTTCACAAATGTTGCACGTTTATTTGAAACATCATTTTCGGGACCCTCAAAATGGTCGAAAATGGGTATTTTAGACTGCAGTATCTGTAAAAATAACAGCCGGATTAAAAAAAAAAAAAAAAAAACTATAGAAACTGCTCTGGACATATATAAAATAACATGGTCACTGCTTAAAGTACCATAGGAAGAAGAATAATAGTAGAGCACTGCACACCATCTGAGCGGCTTGCGCGGAAAGGTGATAATGCTTCAGCTAGAGGCAAGATTATATCGAGAATTGATTCTAGGTCAGGTTGAATGCCAATAATGTATACTTCACTACTCCTTCTGTGATTAGACGACCTCTGTTTCGACACATCTTTGACGACTGCAAGCCAGTGATAAATAAGTCGTGGTGGTAACACATGTTACGGTTAGAAGCCAATGTATATTTGACTTTGGCCAGTGTGTGTATAGGTCTGAGAAGTCTACGCTGTTGCCAGATTGATACGCGAAATACTCGTGCCTCTAAGCATTACATACGCCGGTCAACGGCAACCTTACTGTTCCTGCCTCTCACACAAACGCAGCCTATCTAAGGAGGCCCCTTAAACACTAGGCCCTCGTTACTAAAAAAAAAAGGGGGGGGGCAACGGCCGAGTGGTCAGACGACTCCTCAACCACTTTGACGATCTGGGTTCAATCCCGGGAGGGGGCGGTCACCGGATTTTCGCATGTGGGAATCGTGTCCCAGACAGCATAAAAAACTTGCTACAAGCTTGTAACAAGCTTGCCAATGCAAGCCAGTAACCTTGCAGCAAACATGAAATGCAAGCCAATAAACTTGTTATAAGCCTGCTGCAAGTTGCCTAGTTTTACACATTTCTAACTTGCTGCAAGCTTGATTTGTAAGCTTGCTGTAAGCTTAATTTGCAAGACTGCTGCAAGCTTAATTTGCCAGCCTGAAGAAAAAATCAAAAATTTATTTTCAGCAATATTTTCTTTATCATTCAAATTTACATCTTAAATATTGCTTGTACATCGACTTGTGATGTTAATTACTAAACATGAAATTTCGGCTCCTGTGCCAAGATTGGAACCACTGACTCCTTGCTTTCAAAGCAGGTATGCTTACCACTGGACTTAAAAGTAGTGTAGTAGTGGGAGTCGGTTGTAAGATAACGAACTTTGTTATGGAAATGCTGATGTTTGTGAATTTACTAACAACGGTAAGGATATCAGTTTACTTGTAGTTGCACATAATATCGAAATAGTTGTTTTAGGTAGCATATGAATGTGTTACTTTTTAAAGCGCTTGTTCATTTACAAAGTTCAGTTTAAATCTCAAGTTCGATCATTATTAATGGCACAGAAAATATTTCAAGAATTAAGATTGCTAAGGAAAATTTCAATGCAATATCCGCTTAGTATAGGGGACAGGATGCTTGCAGCTTATCACATGACCAGTCTTGCTATGTAAGTGTAAATAAAGTCAAATACACCTTTGTCGCAAGCTTGGTACAGGTTTGTAACAAGAGTTCTGAGCAAGCTTGCTATGGCAAGTTAAATTAAAGTGAAATATAAACTTGTTGCAAGCTTGATTCAGGCTTGCAGCACGTCTCGTGAGTAAGCTTGCTATGGCAAGCCAAAATCAAGTGAAATGTAAGCTGACAAGCAGGCTTGCAGCAAGTCTTCTACAAGTTACCTAGTTGACACTTTTTTATAGTTTTGCAAGCTTACATACTAAACATCATTAAAGGTTAACTTGTAAGCAATCAAGCTTAACACAAGACTGCAAGAAGTTTAACTGCAAGCGTTTTTCTTAAATACACTTGCAGAAAGCTTGCCAAGCTAAATAATACCTACGCCAGCATAGAAGCTTAAGTCAAATGCAAGGATTACAGTAAGCCTACCGAAGCAAGTTTATAACTGCATGTCAAATGCAAAGCTTTCAGTAAGCTAACATGTTGTGTGGGGTCGGACGATGTAGCTGGTCGGCGGTTTTTTTCGGGGATCTCCAGTTTCCTCCGCCCTTCTCATTCCGGCTCTTCTCCATCGTATAGGGCCTCCTTCCTTGTTATCCTGCGGGATACGCAGATTGTCTACAGGCTCCAAGTGATCTATCTTGTTGTGGTTACCAAGAGCCTCGCCTGGAGGACGGGCTAGCGACGACGGCAGTGCAATCAGGTCAGTAGCTGCACAAGACAAGGGCCGCAGCGATCCTCCCCACCTGCACTGAAGTGTGGCAATATAATGCAATGTATCGGTGGTATCGGGGTATCTCTCCTTCAAGCCTTCCAGCCGTCACCACCTCGCCAGAATGGTCCTGGGACGAGACTCACGACGGGCCGCCGTCCGTCGATAGCCGACACAGTCATCATCAGCCTCCGGCATCATGCTAACTGTGAGGTCTAAGCTCACCCACCATAGAGTAGAACAATGTAAATATTTAAACAGCCGCTCCCCTCTTATCTAAATTATGTAGTACAACCGTGTAGTATTTTGTAACTGAACTATGTAGAGTAAAGCCACCGTAATTATATTAAAATTTTTTATTTAACCGTAACCCTCACCACATAACTAGTTTCAGTATAAATTGCCAACCGTTGACTACAGTCACCCAACCACTATAAAACATGACTAAAACATATTAGTAAAATAACAAGTTCACAACAATCTGCATTCGGAGTACGGTACCCTGGCCCTAGGGTATCCCCCTCACACGATATTATTATTTACTGGAACAGGGAAAACTTATAATACTTAACCGAAGATTGCCGAACTTTCTCCAACTCCGCCGGACAGTTCATCAACGAAAAATAAACGTTGCAATGAAATAATGAAATCAATTTATAAATCTGTCATAACGCCTGTCAATAAAATAGTTTTACAATAGACCTACAGTAAAAAGTTAAATGTAAGTATTAAAATTATATTATGAACATTCAATTTCTGGAACGTCTCTCTCCATTGTTCATGACGCGTTTTCTGACGTTGGTATTAGGGAGGAGTAAGAAGAAGAAGCTTTCTTCCGGCGTTTTCAATAAAAATACGGTTCTCGTTGTTTAAGGCGTCTTCAATAAAAATGAAGTTCTTGTTGTTTAACATGGGAGTTAGAACTCTCTACTATATGCTCTCCATGTGAAGCAACAAGTAAGGAAAGCTGTAACGAAGCAAAACTGCACGTGTTGGAATGTAACGCGTTTTGTTATATTGATTTCATCAGAACGTACAGACACAGGGGGGGGGGGGGAGTGCTAGATAATTTTCTTTACTTCTCAGTTTTATTCATGTTATGTTATCAAAATTTTCTCTTTGACAAGACGTAGGATATATTCTTGATAAACTGCATGACATAAATAACAATTGAATCTTCCATTACATTGACACGCAGAATCATTGGCAAGGGAATTATATGTTAACTTTCAAGAATGATTACAAGTCTAATATAAGATGAACATATAACACTATTATGATCTCCAAAATTCATCACGAATATCTTCTATGCCTCAACATTGCCACATTTACCAAAAATATTTTACAACAGAAGTTATTGCAGAAAATCGATAGATATAATTTAGCATAATGCTCTTCCCCTTAAGGGCGTTCAGTGCGATAAAATCATGATTATATATTTTTAAAAAATATGGTTAGTTTTGTATACGATATTTGTGAGTACAGTTTACTCTTACGAAACAATTTTAGCTCTCATAGCTTTCTCATGACAGCGCGTCAAAGTCAAAATTTGCTTGTTCTGTTGCCATGCAAATAGTGAAAACCAATTGACTTACGTAAGCGAAATAATTCAAAGTGAAATAACATACCATGGGCTACGTAATAAAATATTTTAAAAAATCTCGCAAAATGTTTTTGTATTTTAAAAAATTGCTGAATTTGCAAATTTTTTTCTGTACTTTTGCGATTTTTTTAAATTAAAAAAGTATTACGTTGTGAGTTTTTAAATGTTTTATTGCATAGATCATGGGATGTAAGTTAACAGTGAATTATTTTGTTTAAGTAGGTCAGTTGGTTTTCACTATTTGCATGGCAACGGAACAAGCAAATTTTGACTTTGACACCCCGTTATGAGAAAACTACGAGAGCTAAGATTGTTCCGTAAGAGTGAAATGTACTCACAAGTATCGTCTACAAAACCAATTATATTTCATAAAAATATAAAATTATGATTTCATCGCACTTGAATACCCTTAAAGCTTGACTCCACTCTCCACAATCGATCATTTTAATTTTCGATTTTTAGTCAAAAGTTCAATCGTGATACTTGTATTGTAGTGCAAAGCAAATAAAATTTGCTGTAAAATTGCAGATTAAAAAATTTTTCTTCCCAGAATTTTATAAAATGCGACAAATAATAAATATTTAGCGTAGCTTGCAGACACGGAGTTAAAGTTGGAATTCAATGTTAAAATAAATGACTTTTCAATTGCAAAGATAACATTTACGAGCAAAATTCATTATGTGTGAAGTTTCCGGAAAAATACTGCTACATGTGAAACGCTGCTGTTTTTTTTTTTTTTCCGCTTACTTTCCTTAGAAAAATTTGGTTACGTGACCTTCCTGTCTGTACGCGTGTGCGTGGGTGCGTGTCCCTAAAAACTATCGAACCCACATGACGAATTTAAACAAACTTTGTACTAGTAACATAGTAAACCGGTCTTATCTTTTACGTATTTTGTTCATGCCGTTTCATATTTTTAAAATGGTGGCTATTTGAATATTTATAGAAATATCTAAAAATGTTTTTTTTTTAATTTCATCAAGCTCAGTAGACATACTTATTTAGGTAACTTGAGTTCAATGTTCATACTTTCAAAATGACGCTCCTATGATCATTTTTATGAAAACAAGAGTAGTGTAAACGAACAATTTTTCAATTTCATCCTCTTTTGTACAAATGTAGGTGACTTACTCACATGTATTTTGTTCACGCTGGGTTCAAATGATCAAAACGGTGGCCATTTGAACCCTTTTTGATCACATAATACATCTGAGGATTAGTTTTTTTATTTCATTACATTCGGTAAATACATATTTAACAGACTTTCTTTGTTTCCACCAAGTTCGTATGATGGCCAATTGACCAACATTTTTCTATACTCATGAACCGTCATTATTTCGTGTAACTCGGTACACACATAATACTTTGTAAGGTCAATTTATATTTACGCATTTTGTTTATGCCGTGTTAGTATAATAAGTTATCTATTGAACCAATATTCAGAATTATATCAAGCTGGGTACTTAGTACTAATTTTTGGGTTTTATGAATTTTGATTATACCGTATTTAGTTTTGAAAAATTATGACAATTTATACGAAAAATCTGAGGAAAAATTTTAGAAAATTGTATCAAACTCCGTACACACGAACGTAATTTTAATGTTGTTCGTTAATGCTATACTGAATAATGCACATATCCTAATTTTAAAAATAACATGACGTGAATACATAAGATTTTAATACATGTATTTCACGAACCACTAAACCGAATGTAAGCAATTTTAATATTTAAATTTTGATTTAATTAATATTTATTGTAGGACCAACAAGATAGAAGACAACATGATAATAAATTAATATACTACTTCATATTTTCATATATGAGTTGTCAATTTTAGATTCAGAGTTAATTTTCACCCACGTTGAGAAAAGTAGGCTCATTTATAGACACTTGCAGATAAACAACACTTAACTATCCAGAGCAAAACACTCCCTAACATTTATAATAACAAAAAAAAATACATTTTATCGGTGACAAAGGTAATACGTTCTCTGTATGGTGAAACGTGTACATTGGTTTTCAGTTTCATGATAGTTTTCACATTAAAAATAATAAAGAAGAATACAAAATAGCTTAAAGAAAAATTTAAACAGTACCTACTCACTTTATCATGAACAGGCTATAAAAGGCGATATAATTGGACACAAGGCTCTATGTAATGTCATTTATATGTCTGACCATTTTACAGGAGGTTGTTACTAGCGGAAAATAACGCGAACTTTGCACGTATTTTCTTTTAATAATGCTTATGATGGTAACCTTTTGTTATAAATTTGATAATTCACAAACAATTACAAATTTTTCCTGTTGCAGAACTTATCAACATATTTTACGTACTAAACTTTTTGTTTAAGAGTGTATTAAATAAATAAAGTACACCAATTAAAGTCTGCATGTTTTTGAAAGTCAATATGAAAAAACTACAAAACAACAATTATAGATGGGGATGGTGAAATTTCGCGAATTCAAAGACCTGCATGTTAGAATCAAATATCCTACACATAGGCCTACTGAAGCCCTGTCTATTAGCGCATTGTCTGCTGTTCCACTGAGTAGCAGCTAGTGGACAAATGTCCGGGACTTGAGTATGCAGAAGATGTTTGATTCTAACATGCATGTCATTTAATTCGCAAAATTTCACCATCTCTATTACAGATAATGATATTTGTCAAACCCACAAATAGGCAATTTTAGGCGTGCTCTGTTGTGCCGCAACTAACTGTACTATCGGCGTCAGAGATTGTTCTTCAGAAATTCGTTACTCAAGAAGTTTTGTTTGCTCAAAAATAGTTGGCAAAAACTATTGTCTAGGATGGCTGTATTTTATTTGTGCAAATTACCTTTGAGAAACTTATAATTTTAAACTGATGTTTTAGGACTGACTTATGTACCATTCGCCCTTAAACAGTTATCTTTAAGTCTGATCCAATGAGAATCTAATAATTTTACCGCGATTTCATATTAAAACAACATAGCCGATGCAAGATTGGCGGGGATAAGCACAGGGGGTGGCCCTGCCTATGGCATATATGGGAGCTGAGTGAAGCAGCTGCTTTGGGTGTCCTATTATGGCAACAACCTATTCCTTAACTAACCGCAATACGAAAAAGTTAGTAATGACGTTCCCAGCCCAAGCAATTTTATTGTTCATCAATTTTGTTCCTTACATCGCTAATTTGCACTACTCTGAGATGTTTTTAATTGTTTAGAGGCGCATCAACACAAGTGTCCATAACCTCAAAACGCCTCGGCGCCATGATGGAACACCCAAAATGCCGGCTTACAACTACGTCACAGCAAGCCATCTCCTGACTATTCTTACCTCCATGGATAAGCCATAACAGCGAGGTCTTAGTGCTAGTAAGAGTGACATGAGATGATTATATGGAGCAATGACGGAATGCTGGAGCGCGAGTAAACGCGAGTACCCCGAGAAAACATGCACCTGCAGGTCAACAGCAACATCTGCCACGATTCTACGTGCGACAATCAGGAACGAACCCTTGATCGCTGTGGTACGATGCGAATAATCCTAACAATAACTCACAACGGCTTCTAATCGCTGGTGTATGGTGCAGTGTGTAGGGAATTATAATATTTGCAAGTTACTCTACCTGCATCCTAAGGTGTTTACAAAACTCACGACGGGTAAAGTGAGTAGGACAAAATTTTAGTTTTTTTTTTTTTTTTGTGCTAACAGCAACCTGAGTAAAGTTTACTCACATTCAAGTGCTCACAAAAGCGGCCGATATTTTGAAAATATAAGCGTCTGACACGAACAAAAACTTAAAGTTGGGTTTATCTTATTAAGTACTGTCAAAGTTGTGTGCGCTTACGAAATTCGAATAATTGGTACCTTTAAATACCCCATGCGATTAAAAAAGTTTTCCGTTTGTAATTTATTAACTTACATACATTATGGAAATACTAAATAAAATCACGTGACCTTAATGTGGAAAGATGGTTCCTCAGATATCTTCTTGGAATAAAATAAAGCCCATTTTCAAAAATAGTAACACGACATTATAAAAATACTAGAGTCAAGTCATCTTAGTAAGTTCTGTACGTGTATCGAGTTTGATGGCGGAAAAACAAGTTCGTCAGAAATTTCGTGAGCTCAAAATATGTTTCAAAGCCGCCATTTTGGTGGTATTAAGTTATTTATACACTATGATTAAAATGCCTAGGCTATACGTCATATCAATCTTACTAAGTATGCCTACTAATTATGAACAGGATTTGATTAAATGATGAAAAATGGTTTCTCAGAAATAGCGTGTGATAACACACAGACATGAATGTGATCACACAAGCCTTAGGAAAGTAGGCTAAAAATCCAAACGAATCGCAATACGGCATTAACGTAAATTTTTAACAGCGACGCTGTTTGCCTCGCTTAGAACGCAAAGTTATCAAGTCAAAAAGCAAGCCACTTGTTGCTATCAGTTCGCAGTAAAGGCCTGGTTACACAGAGCTGTATTACTTCAGTAATTTCCAAGAGATCTTCGATCACTATGGAATTGCGTAACGGATTAGCCATAATCCATATAAAACACAATTAAGATTATAGAAACATGTTTAACTGGCTTAGATACTGTTTTATCTGTATTAATCTTACTGATAACCATCTAAGATACTACCAAAGCGACCAAGACATTCTATATTGAATTCAACTTCACTTGGACAAGCTACGTTCACGGGAAAGCGATAACAACGACGTCAACTTTGCATGCTAAGCCCCTGATCTACCTTAGCCAGTTTGTCTTTTCTTCTAAAGGACATGTCTCAATTTAATTTAAAGAAAATATTTTCCAAACAGTTTTCTTCTGCATTCTCTAGAGAAGTAGATAGGATGACGTGAAGAGATTTCCTCCAGCGATTAAGAGCGCTGATGACTACCGGAGAATCGTGGCTCAAGAAATGATAGAGATGTATGAAAGGTTCAGGATAAAGTGAGCACTTTTCAAAAACTTAGTTACTATTTTTCTTTCATATATTTTATAGTTTCCCGCAACTTTTTAATAAAAACGAGGCAACTTACGTAACAATTAAAATGTTTAGATTGTACTGTACTGAAGAGATTGCCTGAGGTTACAAGAAGTAATACTTTTGAATTATTATTGAAGAAAATATGGTCTTCAAAAGTGCTTAATTTACCGCCAACAACCTATATGTTATAGGTATATTATGTTCTGCCGTTCTCACACATTTATAACGATACAGCTTGCGATTGTTGGTGAAAAGACTCATGCAAACATTTTGTTTCAGTTCCTTGTGTACATACCTGCAGCTCTGTTCCATGGTCAGTGAGTGGGTGTTTTTAACCCTCAACGTCTCGGGGATCTACCCTCAAATCACAGACGTATAGTGTCGCAGTAACCTTATTATCATTGGTACAGTCAAATGAACCACGCCTCTGCACAAATACACTCTGCCAATAGCCACGAAGCAGAGCTGCAGATGTGAACAAGAGGAATTGAAACATAATGTTCTATAATTATTTTCACCAAAATACACCAACTCTAAGGATAGTGCTTTCGAACAAATACATTTTTTTTTTTTAATTAATAAGAGGAGAATATTGATACATATATAAGAATATCAGCAATAAAAATAAATACGCTTTTGTAGAAATATGAACTAAAAAAGTTGAAAATAATGTTTAAATTTAAAGATTTTGTTCAGCTACTGTAGGTTGTTCCACAATTCAGTACAACTCAACTACACATTAATTTTATCTTTAATTCAGTTTCTCAGAAATGTTGAGGGATATTCGTATCTTGTGGAAGCCGACAATAACAGACGAAGCGTATTCCATGACCTTGCCTACAAGGCTGAGCAAACATAACAGGTTAATGCGGAGCAGCAGATAACACAATCTCTGGAGATCATGTACTTGTCTGAGCGTAGTTTCCCAGGAAATAAGGCGGAGAAGGGCCGAGTTAGAGATCATGGTACAGGCAGTCAATCTGGTGGAGTTCCTCAGTCTGTACATGTGTATGACGACGGGAACAGATACCAGTTCCCGAATCGTAAGCATACGTTGTCTCTTGAGAAACCAACTATTTTCCGTCTGTTTGTTGTCTGTGTTGTGTCTTGCCTGTATTCACGTTAATTCGTGTCTCTCGTTATTTGTGTTGTCGTCGTGGTTCTTCCATTTGGTGCCTTTTTCGCACACCCCAGTTTTGTTGGTTATAATTATTTTTTCGTCTGTCTTTTTTTTTTTTGTGTCGTCCTTCTCCAATCGACTATATTCCACTTAGGAATTAATTTTGTGTTGTTTATATCTGATCTTGCTCTTGTGTCGTCTTCTGGGATTATCTATATGTATTATGTCTAGAGTCATGAACTTTTCGCGAAAAGAATTTTGCCCCACTTGGTTCCAGTGCCTTATGTGCACGTCTGCAGTTCTGCTTCATAGATATTGGCAGCGTGCCTTTGAACTGTGACGTTTCTCATTTGACTGTACCAATCACAATAAGGTTACTGTAACACCACACGTCTGTGATTTGCGTGTAAAACCCCACGACACACGAATGTCAAAACATCCAATCTCTGACCGTGAAGCAAGTCTGCAG
>PNEQ01003142.1:66809-85997 GCA_003012365.1 Medauroidea extradentata | reverse complement strand
TCTGTTGCCTTTAGCTTACTGGCTTTCCTTCCTTTGTTTTTTGTTTTATTGTGGGATTTTCTGCAAAACGGCAACATTCGCCCGCAATGCCGTATGTCAAAAAAAAAAAATTAGATGTTCGGTATGGTACAAGCTACAAGCTCCAGTTTAAAATTGTAAGTTTCTCGAAAACAATTAGATCAATTAAATAAATATAAATATATATAAAGAACGATCTCTAACGTCGAAATCTCGTACATTTAATTGCGGTACAATAGTCACGCTTAACATATGCATCATTCTGGGCAAATGTTTGCACTTAAAGTTGCCTAACATCAGTATCTAGGGTTGTTGCGGTGTAGTTCTTCCATATTGACTTTCAGAAACGTGCAGATTACAACTGCTGTCTTTAACAATTATTTGTCTAGCACGAACCCTTAGTTCCTAAGCACACTTTCCAAGCTTCGAACTCACACATTCTTAACGACCGTGGTGGGCATGGACAGTTGCGCACGAGCATGTCGTCCTAATTATCGGAACTGCACGACGTTTCCGTGTGTTTAAAATCGATGCTTTGCAGTCCCTCAACTGTTGTCATTTACCCAGAGAAAATATTTCAGTACTGTTCGCATGGCATGTTACGTTTAGAAACTGAACCGTTTTTGTGGACCTGCCTCTTTGCAAGCGAAATTTGCGGAGTTGCAGAAAACCGCACAATAAATAAAAAATAGAAAAAAGTATTATTTTGCTTTATTGTGAGATTTTCTGCAACTCGGCAATATTTTCTCGCAATGGCGTACGTCCATAAAAACTCACTGCAGGAACCGTTCAAAAATTGCGTGTTACTTCTTTGAATACTTTTATCATTATCGATTTATGGAGGGAAAGTAATTATAGTAAAAAGGGGTTAGGGAAATCGTTTTATATTTAAAACACTAATCAATACGCAACAAATTTATACAGATAATTACAAGACGAAGCGTTTAGTTTGTTTCAATTTAATAGTAATATACTACAGCCTGGTCTCTTCCTTTTTTTTTTTTGTTTGAATAAGAAGAAATGAGGTGAAAGGGTTGTACGGCCCTTTTATGCATGTGACGCATGGGCGGTGTTGTAGAGCGCAACGCTTATTCTTTTATACGCGAAACAGTCACACCTATTCACAATATATTTTTTGTATCATTTTAAAACTGCAACAAGCTCATTTTAAACCCGTTTTTGGGGCCCCTCAAAATAGATAAATACGGTTATTTTTTTTTACAGATATAAGTGAACAAATACCACTCGGATTCGTAAAACACAACGATGGAAGCATGCGTTGGAATTTACTACAAACTTTCCATAAATACAATTGTAGGGTCGCCTCTTTAAGGGCGCGGTTCACCTCAGATTTCAACGTCTTTTTTTATTTTATATTTGTACTAGATGTTTTTTTCTTAATTTAGACGCAAATTGTGATTAAATCTTCCTCTTAGGAAATTTGTGTATCTCTCATAGTTTTTGCGTATTGAGTCGTAAACGTCAAAATTTGCACTTTACGGTTTTATGCACGCCACTAAAACCAACTGACATACCAAACCGAAAAAATTCACAGTGTCTAACAATGTTGTAGGCTGTGTTGTGACACATACAAAACTATATATATATATATATATATATATATATATATATATATATATATATATATATATTGTATTTTTAAACAATTGTTGAAATTTTTTAATTTTCGTTCCCAAAATTCGGCATTTTTATTAAATAATTTTTTTTGTTTTGTTTTTATACAGGTCAAATCATGGCCTACAAAATTGTTAGACAGTGTGAATTTTTTCGGTTTGGTATGTCAGTTGGTTTTAGTAGCGTGCATAAAACCGTAAATTGCCAAATTTTTATGTTTACGACTCATTACGCAAAAACTATGAGGGATACACAAATTTCCTAAGAGGAAGATTTAATCACAATTTATGTCTAAAATAAGACAAAAATATCTGGTAAAAAAATAAAAAAAAAAAAGACGTTGAAAACTGAGGTGAACGGCACCCTTAAGTTTCCTATGTACCTGCGCTTGAAACACATTGCGGCGAGTTACAAGTAATCATATTTGGAAGAAACATCTCAACACGTATTACGTTTCTACATCTATGAAGAGAAAACACATTTCAAACTAGGTTTCTATCAGTGTAAAAATCAGGATCACTTATTGGAAACACGATTTTAAAGACTCTCAAATTGGTCAAAACAGCTTTTTTTTAAACTGCTATATCTACGAAAATTCCAACCGGATTCGAAAAACATCATTATAGAAATATGCGCTGGAAGCTGAAACTTAAGTATCGCAAATAAAATAATACGGTCACCGCTTACAGTCGCATAGGAAATTAATAATAGCGAAGCTCTGCGCGCCAGTCGCTTGTAGAGGCGATAATACATTACGTAGGCCGACCGACGTCACTCTTAAGGGGCCCGCCTCGTTGCCATAAAATCACACTGCAGCGTGTTTGAAGAAAACGTTTTACACCGAAACTAATACACGTGTGTTCACGCCGTTTCTCTACGAAAAGAACACACACTTCAGACGACTGCCCTTAAGTACTTTCAAGACAACACACGTATTATAAACCCCCTTTTAGGGCACGTCGAAATGGGTTAAAACGGGGTTTTCAGGCTGCTATCGCGGAAAATATACTAGCCGAATACATGTGAAACCACTTAAGGGTAGTGCATTGGACTTTAGTAAAGTGATTTCGTAAATAAAACAATAGGGTCACCACTTAAAGTCCCATAGGAAATTTGTTTTTTCGCGAAGACTGCACTAAGCGTAGAGGCGACGCACCGTTGTATGGCCCATACGACGTCGCCCTTAGCACCATACCTCACTCACACAAACACATGTGCCACGAGGCGGGCCACTTAACGCTCCATCGGTTTTGTGCATCGCATACACCAACGCAGCCTACCTAGATGAGTAGTATGAAAACACTGCACGCCAGTTTGGCGCGCCGCGAATATAAGTGATGCTGTTATCGTCGAGCGTGGAAAGCTGAACCTTATCGCTTCACTGTCTCCGCGCATTAAAAGCGGAAAATTACATCCAGTGTATAGCCATATTTTATCAACGAGGTATTACGAGCCGATAAGGGCGAAGTGAGGTGAAGGGACAACGCAACATCCATGCCCGAGTAAGGACTCAAACCCAGGATCTCTCGCATCATAGACCGACGCCTTGGAATAAGAAACATTTCAGAATTGCAACCAACCTATTTTACATTCTTACGCTGCAGTACAAACCCACTTGAACTTTCCATGTATCATTAGCCTACCGTAAAAAGAGGATACTTGCAACAGGTGATGTAACTTGAAACACTTAAATATGAATTAATTTTCTGGTTGGTGAGACTGTAAATGAGAAAAAACGCAGCTAATTATTTCCCCACAAAAATGAAGCACATAACAAGATTATATATTTTTGTCAAATTTAACAAGTAGCTGGAATTTGAGTACCTATTTATTTGTTAAAAGTTATCCCATCTGTTGCAAGTATCCCCATTGTACGGTACGTAGAAATAATTTTTTAAACAAAAAGTATTTAGAATCCAATAGGCCGTAGCACATGCATGCACTATACGCACGCTTGAACGCTCACACACACACACACACTCACACATGTGTGTTCGTCTTCTATGCATTCCTATACCATCCATCCGATTGCGATATGCGTTAACAGCACCAGTAATTTAAAGCCTACTACATACGGGACACTTTCTTGAACACCACAGTGATCATCTAAAATGTAGAAAAAAGCGACCATCAACTTGTATACAAGTTAGTTTACACCAAGGTGAGTGACCCGTACACACAAAAATCTTTGGTGAACAAGAAAGTGTGTCACGAATTGATGAAAGTGTCACAATAATGGAACACATTTCTGAACTAGAAGCAGTATGTAGTGTTGTAGGGGTAATTTGTGCTATACAAATAGCATGTGCATCGAAAAGTAGCAGATGGCGAAGGCGTAATATCCGAACCTCATCCGCTACTTTGACCAAAGCGTCTTTTCGGGCGTGTTTAATGAGATACTCTGCAAGTTTGCTGTGTATAGCACATCATACTGTTTGTAGGTCCCAATCACGGTCTAAGACGAAGAGGTCTTGACACTGCGTTTGCTCTCCAGCAAGAGAAAGTGACCCCTTCATGTCGCCGAGCGCTAGTAGTCATTTGGTGGAAAATTTGTCTTGTTTACATCTCGCGTTTTAATATTTTTGCAATTATTTACATAAAATAATGTTAATAAGGTAAGCTGATATAGTATATATATGTTCCATGTCCATAAATGCATTGGCATGTGTGGAACTGTTTATAAAAGTAGTTTGAAGAAATATATTATGTATTATTGTTTTAATGAACATATTCGAACAAAAACTATATTTCGTGCCCTACAAAATTTTAGAATCGTTGCAATGTGCATCTACACGTAAAAGATTGAAAAATTAAATTTTATTGTTGTAAAAAAATGTGTTCCAATACAAAATTACGTTCCCATTTTTTTCTTCGATATAATACTCGCAATTCCGGTGACAACTTCACATTTTAAGCTAAGCCAAATACTAAAACAAGACAAATCTTCCACCAAATTACTACTAGCGCTCGGCGACAAGAAGGGAGTCACGTTTTATTCCTCAGTGTCAAGACCTCTACCTTCATAGACCGTGGTCCCAATGAACGTTTACACCGCTTCTTTTGTTCAGTCCGGCATTTCCAACATGCTTACCAACTTTTTTATAACACAATTTAATAACTCTTAAAGACAATACAGTTACCACATTAACCAAAAAGTACAGTTGCAGTTTGTTTATTTACGTCTGGCTCGTACATGAAGGTGGATGAAAAATAGAACCGTCCCTAATCGATGCTAGCTAGCACGCACCTCCGTGTATGCTATTTGTCGCATGCGAGTCGACAGTTCACACGATACGATTTGGCTACAAGTCAAGGTGGGCACGAAAGTGTACACTTTTCTGTCCACAAAAAGAGTCCCGTGTGTAGTAGGCTTAATTCACGAATGTTTTCCTGAAGTGGTATATAGCGATTGTACTAAACGTTCTACAGTGAAGCGAATTATAACAACATTTAATACACACTCTTGAAATATTTTCATGTCACACATTACCTGCATCTACTAATGGCTATTAATAACGCGCCCGTCAACATTTTGAGGTTGAATCTGCACTTGAAAATTGCTAGAAAGAGGAGAGTGGGCGAAAACCGCACGTAAGCCTCTAAAATCTGTGCATATATTGCAACCTAACATTACGACTACACCGGTCACAATAATTACGCTAGTGGTCAGGATTAATGAGGGATTCAAACAAAAACAATGAGAGGACTGTCATGCAATATGCTGATGTAATCTGTGAAGTAGTTCTGTTCTATAGATGATAATGCTCGTTCATATAGAGCTGGGCTGGTGGGCGAGATGCGGGACGAAGTGCAGTAGTAATGGATGTTCGGAGTCAACATACACAATACTAAAGGTAAATTATTGTAGTTTTCGTGTCTGTTTCTTAAGGGGCCTCTCTATCTGTGGTTCAAATGCGTTGCAGCGAGTTACGAATCGCTATGACTGTTATTATTTCCACGAAACTATTCAACGCGCATTATATTTGTATGTCTGCGAAAAGACCACACACTTCAAACTACGACGCTATCGTTATAAAAATCCAGCATGGTGAACCGAAATCAGGACGCGGGCGGAGTGGGATTTCAGGCTCTTCCAAATGTGAGCCCAGAATTTTGAGCCCGGTATTTTGCCACTTCGCTGCCTCGCCAAGTAAGTTCGGATTCTGACAGATGCAAGCAGCATAACTAAATCGGTACAGGATGTCAGGTAATTTGTGGCTACGACTGTACCATGTGAATTAGTGACCAAAACTTAGCAGCAAATACGGTTTGAAAAAAAATTGTCAGGCCCTTAGTTTAGAAAAAATCAGGAAAGTCCAAACGTAGATACGGAATAAGAAAAAAAAAGCAGGAAACACGTTTTGGTAAAAGGTCGTCAGGCACTTTGTTTACAAGATACTTTCAAAATATCAGCGAGCGGGAATGCAGTGTAGATTGGGCGCATTAACACGTAATTTTTCTCGTAAGCAATGGACCTGACGACTTTATACCGGCAAGTATTTTTTACTTAGGGACCGTTTCACCAAGTTTAATCGATTTAATCTCGATTAATCGGCACTTAATCTCGATGAAACATGTTTTGCGTTTCACAAAGCATTTAAACTCGATTTTCTCGTCTTAATCGAGATTAAATTTCAACTGCTCGATTTTGGCCGGGTAACTTTACTAATCACACTTAAGTTCAAAATAAAATGGCGCGAGCACTGTATATTTTGGTATCTGAAGACAATACAGACGATGAAGACTTTATTCCTGTATATCGGCCTCGTCGGGTTCGAGAAAGAAATAATTATTTTGACGAATATAATGATACAGACTTTCGAATAAATTTCCGCTTGTCTAACTTTTAGAAATGATTGAATATCGTCTGAAAATTCCTTCCTATAAGTAGGGGCTAAAATATTACTATGATTACTTTCAAGTGTATTTGATAAAATTTCTCATTGCACGACACAGTTTTCAATACAATTGAGACTTGATATACGTGAAGTTATGTTTCACGTTTGGTATTTTCAGGTTAACAAAAATATACAGACGAGAAAATAATTCAACGATTGTGTGTGTTTACAGAAATAAAATAATGTAAATTATATTTGTTGGGCCATCTTCCCCTGGTCTATCTTTCTGGCTTTGCACCAAAGTCACCCTAGATAGTATGACGCAAACACTTCCCCCTACCCCTCAAGAACATTGTAACAAAGATTCCAAATGAAATAATTAAATGACGCTGTTTAATTTCGCTGTTTACTACATAAATAATAAACACGCATTCGGCACACTCCGACAAGTGTTCGGGTATTTCCGACAAAATTAATGCAACAGCTTACACAACCCATCGTGCAGCCAAGTTTACCTAATCTCTGGTGACTTAAACTCGCTGTGTTGTTGGTGGAACGCACCTCTAACTTAAACTCAGGTTTCACTCTTCATCGAGTTTTGTAAATCTCACTTTGTGGCAAAGTTATACATCGCTGGTGAAACCGGCCCTTAGCTGTTATTTCAAATTCACTCGCCACAGTTCGTACCCACAAATTATCTGACAACCTGCATAACATTTACACAACAATACAATAATGTCAAGAAACTGCCTCATAATAAGCATACCACGCAAATCCTGGGTTAAATTAGAGACGGAAATGTTAGTGGCAAAATGTTGTTCGATAACATTTTACATGCACAATGTGGCAACATAACACTGAACTTAGTCCTCTCTTGCGCTCCACAGACAGCCTGTTCACTAAAAACTGAGCACTCAGCAGAACTTGTAATAAAAAAAAAATTTTCATTGGGCCAATATGTGTTAACTTTTGAGTGTGTCGAAACGTATACAATGGTTTTTAGTAACATGAAAGTTTTCACATTAAAAGTAGTAAAGATGGCTACAAAACAGCTGAAAGAAAACCTTATGCAGGGCTCACTTTATCGTGAACGGCCTATACTACTGTTTTGTCTTGCATATTATGGGTGTAGGTTAAAATTCCGAGTAGTCAAAAACATGATTATACTTTTACTCGCTGTAACATATATAAAATAATAATACCTGGCTGTGAAGCACATAAAGGAACTTTCTCCGTGGTGTGTTCCCATGTGTGCGAAAGATGTAACTGTTCGAGATTTTGCCACTAATATTTTCGTGTCTAAGGATTCACGCGGTGTGCAGATTATGCGATTGTTTCTGAGCATCCTGTATACATGTATGACTGTAGAGTAGGCGAAGTGTACGAATGTAAGTGAAAGATTGATGACTCTCGGCAAACCGAAGAAAGGAACGTCTAGCCAGTGGAGTGGAGTATTTCCTCCTGCTCGCGACAACAAGAGGTCACCCGCCTGGCAGGGTCGTGGAAAGCGGAACAGCAAGATCCGTCGTACAGAGAGTGCGTCCCACTAGCATTACAGCACCACGAGAGAGAGAGAGAGAGAGAGAGAGAGAGAGAGAGAGAGAGAGGCACACAGCAGGGGAGGGTGTGAAAGTAGCACCCCAACTTCGCGACCCGGATAGTGCGAGGCTAACATTGCCCGCAATTGGCCAAGCCGCCCTTCACCTCGGATCCACAGCAACCAGTTCCAGCTGTATAATATTCACAGTACAATTTGAATACATCCAGTTTTTTTATCTGCAATGGTTTATAACATGAGTAGAGGTGACAGTATTTTCATATTGACAGGTTCTGCCAACTTTCTGAACAAAAATTTTTCTCAAGTTGCATATTTCTGAAGAACAATCGCTGACGCCGAAGTCTCGTACACTTAACTGCGGTAGAACAAATCACGTTTAACAAATGCATCATTCTAGTTAAATATTTGTTCATTAAGTTGGCTAATGTCACTATCCATATTTGTTGTTCTGTAGCTATTCCACGCTGACTTTCAAAAACTTGTAGAGTTAAAATTATGCCTTAATAATGTTCTATGTCGTTTATTTAAGGTTAACATTAAAACATAAACAGTAGAATTTAACAATATACCGCAATTTTGTGTTTGAATTCTTAATAAATCATTTACTAACTCAAAAATATGTCAGTTATTCGTAATATTGCTAATTCGTATACGAGTTTTCAAGTTCACTCGCTCACGACAGCGTGAAATTTTTTTTAAAAGCGAATCTCGTATACGAAGGCGCAAATTGGTGTTCAAACATACCAAAACTACATTTCACATGGCACAGAAGACAGTTTGTATACGAATAAATTCTCCAACATAGGCCCACCTCGTCGCTGTGTGGGTAAATCGAGAAACATGCAAAGTTTCCATTACTCTTCGTAGGTATTCGTCTAGCGCCGGGCCGAGCCGAATAGCGGTCCAGTGACGACTGTACTGACAAGACTGGCTCAGGCCGCTTGGCCGGGGGAAGGGGGGGGGGGGGGGGGGGGGGGGGGGGGGGGGGGGGGGGGGGGGGGGGGGGGGGTTTAGAGGAGGGAATCCGGTAAAGGGACTTTCACACGATCACAGTAGGCTTCAATTTCCTTTAAATTTAATTAGTTACATTTATTGAATGCCTTGCGATGCCATGGTGACATCATAACAGAGGGCATTTTGTCTTTCAATTTATTTAATGTCTTAAATTTCTTCAATGAGCCGCAGTGGCCGAGTGGTCAGACCATTCACCCTCCACCAAGGCGATCCGGGTTCGATTCCTGGCGGGGTCGGTGCCCAGATTTTCGTATGTGGGATGATGCCGTTTGTAGGCGGGTTTTCTCGGGGATCTCCCGTTTCTTTCAGCCCTTCATTCCAGCGCTGCTCCGTACTCACCTCATGTCACCCTTCACCAGCGCTAAATACCTCGATGCTAAGCGCTGACAAAAATACCTCACTCACTAGAGTTTCTTCAAAGATTTTCGTTTCCAACATGCTTGAAATTTTCTTGAATAAAAAATTTGAACAGCTGAGATGAGGTTTTTCTGACAATACTAATTTTAATAACATACTGAGTTCTGTACGCAAACTGAACCATGATAAAAAGGTGTTATTTCTTTAAAATTATATAAACCAAAGTAGTAAGAAATTTAGTATTATGTCGTGCAGGATGCAAATATAATATTAAAGTAGCTACATTATTTATTCTGCGCTTCCTTTAATTATAAAGTACGTGATAAATTTCAAGTAGTCCCTTCAATGATCATTAAATATAATTTATTGAATCGTTATGAAAATTCAATAAATTTAATTCATTAAGTATGTTGGTCCCGTAAAAAGTCATTATTTTTATGTTCGTGAACAAAGCTGTTTAACTTTTACGAATCATAATGGGATTTCCCCAAGTAAAAACAAATTAGGCGCCATTGTTTTTGCATAATCACTCACCAAAGTCAAAATGACCGTTGCAGGATAGCCAAAATTTAAAAAAGTAAAAAACTTGTAGATACAAGATAATTTAAATTGATACTAAATGCTAAGAGCTATTTCAAGACACCTTTGGGATTACAAAGGGATATATATTTTTTTTAATTTCTTAAAAAATTAATAAAAATTAGTAAATTTTAGTATAACTTTTAGTTGTTATAGTCACTGAATTGTTCAAACCTAACTTTTGTCAAACACGTCACAAAATGTATTGATACACTGACTTTCAGATCCTGTGATTTACATTTCGAAAGATAATTAGCCGATCTCCGTGGCGTAGTCGGTTAGGCGCCGGTCTGTGATGCGAGATGTCCTGGGTTCGAATCACGGCTCGGACATGGATGTTGTGTTGTCCTTCATCTCAATTCACTCTCTTCGGCTCTTAGGACCTCGTTGTTAAAGGCCGTAAAACCTTCACCTCCCACCTCGTAAGTTAATTACAATGTTTAGTTTTGGCTACACCGTAAAGGTCATTTTGAGACTTTGATGATGAGCTATTATGACAACGATGGGGCCTATTTTTTTTTATTGGGGGAAAGGAAGTGTTGTTTGATGTGTAAAAGATGAACATTGTTTCGAACCAATATAACAAAGATATTTTTTAAATTGTACCAATGCCCTTAAACCTTAGGTCATGTAAAAGGGCGTTAAAGTTATATCTATTTCAGGTTAGGAAGATAACATAATTTCTTGAGGGTAAGTTTGGCTGGTGTTGGTAATATGTTAAATTTATTATGGCGCTTGTGGGGTGACTTTCGGGTGGCAAATCGAATATTGCAGAAAAACGAAACTCACTCCATAAACGCCTATATGTCATTCGGGATAAAGTGAGCACTATAATTTTAACCTTTGAAAATTATCACTAGCCGTTACTGCATATAATTCAACATTAACCACATGTAGTTGCCAAACTGCTTGTGTGGTTGGCAGCGAAATTACACGTTATAGTTCCGTATATTTTCATATTTACATATAACAACACAGAAACAAAATCAACCGAAGTCGACATAATTGTATTTTATATAATTAACGAACTTCCTTTTTAACAAACTGTATAGATTTCTACCGACAGCACAATATACTTTACACGCGCAAACATCAAGTGACGTGTCCAGAGAGGTTGGACATTTCCCGTCGTTAACCGTAACGCGCGGAAATATACCAACTGGCTGAAAATAGAACTTTAGCAGGGCTTTCTGAAGTGCTCACGTTATCCCGAACCGCCTTTACATAAATCTATCCCTTACTGACAAAAGCGCAGCTGGCGGCAGAAATTATTCCACGCCAAACTAATAACACACGATCTTCGTGAATAGTATAATTGACTTCAGTGCTAAACACCTATTGGCTAGGGACAGATTGTCGTAATAGGTAGTCTGTGCACGGCATAAGTAGCTCACTGTGCCAGACAAATATCTTACAGCGCCTTCTATAATCTTCCTTCCCCGCCCAGCATATGTGAACTACTTTCACATACGAGGGTTCCCGTCCAACCCAGCACTCAATAATCAAGGCAGTAAAGCCCGCGATCTGAGATCAAGGTCATGCGGGGGCGTTCTCGTGTCTCCTGTTCTCCCGGAACCGGTTTTAAAGGTTTCGTTGTTAAATGTTTCCGTCCGCCTACACACTAGTGGTGACTATAGTGTTTTGTACACATCAGCAATAACATCGACCCACAAATTTGCGATACATCATTACTGCAATCATTTGAGGATAATTTTGTACCAATTCAGGATAACTAACTACTTTTTTTTAATTACTATGTGGTCTCTATAACTTATGAACTCTTCACGACTAACAAATTGTAAAACACTAAAAATCACTATCATGTAACCGTTTGTTTTGTTCATAATTAATAACTGTTTTTATATTCAATAATAATGTTATTATTTTAACGGTAGGAACCTCAGGCATGGACAGTTTAATTATTTATAATTTGGTTGATTTAATGTAACTTCATTTCATTTAATATGGTGACTAGGTAAAAAGTTGAAATTTAATAATATTTTGACTACTATATCTGTGGGTTGACTATAAATTTAATCAGGTCATGGAATACTTGTCTATGTAAGTGAAGCCACCAGGCCTAGATTTGTTTGAAAAGTTCCAAGCACAGTAAGGAAACTGTTTGCTACGTGCTAATAAACAAAATATGTTAGTAACTTGGGCAAAATAACTTTTAGAGATAAGAACGTTCCCAGACATCGTGGGAGACGGCAGTGCAATTCGAAGGTCCACGACAAAGCTGAAGAAGACAAACGGCGAACAACTGTCTGTCGTCCGAGGCCACACCGAATGATGAGGTGAGGTCACTTCGCAGCAGTTGAGAGTTCCTGCCAATATTTCGTTCGTCTACCGAAGATTCGGTAACGTACGACAATTACGATACGACTGCAGTGGGAAATAGATTCACCGCCAGTATAGCAGTATTTTTTTTTTTTTCGGAAACGTCGATTGAATAACCATCGAACGTTTTAGTCAACTTTGCCAAATTAAAGTTAACTTATATCTTAATGAGCTAAATAAACCGACGGCCAACTTGTGAATTTCTATTTATTTTATTTTTAGAGGGTTTTTCTACACCTCCCGGGTTTACGCAGTTAGGCTTATTAAGAGACGGCTTTCACACAATCAAAACGACACAAACATATATGCCCATTATACTGTGATTCGAACTCAGGACCTATCGCGTCGTAGACCGGCATGCTACCGACCATGCTATGGTGGCTGGCAACTTGTGAAAAGAGTTACATATTGTTCTACCCATACACTTTATTGACTGCCGTAGCATAATATTTTACAAAAATAAATATTTAAATGAAATCAAACATTACATTTTTAGATAGAAGTAAAGACTTAATTTCATGTATCAAGGATTGAGATGGTAATACTATGCATTGTTTGCATAGCCCACTGAGCTTAATTTTCTCGTATTTGGAATTGTACTATTTGTTGTGTTTTTTTTTATTTGTGTACCCTATGTTACCAGAAAATATTTTTTTTGCTGGTTTTAAAATATTTTGTTCAATTGTTTCACACATAATTAAACTTTTTTTTTAAATTATTCCCAATTAAATCCACACTTAAGTTTAATCCAGCCGGCTTCTATAGCGTTAGTCGGTTAAGTGCCGGTCTACAATGCTAGAGGTCCTGGTTTCGAATCCTAGTTCGGGCATGGTTGCTGTGTTGTCTCTCAATCTCACTTCAACCTCGTTGGCTAAGGGCCGTAAAACCCTTTCACCTCACTTCACCATTTCAACCAAGCTTCTTTCTCTTTCGACTCACATTTGCAAAACTATTTTACTAAAGTACCTGTACCGAATATGGCCCAGTTCTCAATACAGCCCACTAGTCGACATTGTGTGGTAATCAGTGGCGGCTCGTGGATTGTTGCCAGGTGGGGCTGCAGATAGTCGGAACTGTAGACTCTTGATGAACGCGCCGTAGACCAACGACCATGGAATATTTGCCGGCTACTAGATGTGTTGTGACCACTCAGTAGTAAGAGGCACCTGCACATCAGCGTGTCAGTGGCTGTAGAGTCAACCAGCGCACACCACTGTACAGCTCTTGGCAAATGCAGCCCTACCTGGCAACAACCCACGAGCCGCCACACCGAGATAGATATACACTAGTCTCCAGTATGAACATACACCATCCATAAATATCTGTCATACATCATCCATGTGTTATATTAGTACATAAATTAATGACTTAGGTACACATGATTTGTGAAGCGGGCCATATTCGGTAAAGGTCAATGACGCTGATGACATTACGTTGTTTCGTTAAAAAAGGAACAATTGCAACTCGCTAGACATTTCCAGTGCAGGTAGGGAGACGGACGACTTGGAGAAGGTGAAAGCGGCGACCTCACGTGGGGCAGTAAGTCAGGTCGGTCAAGGTTGCATGCGGGCTGACTCATCGCTTATCAGCGACGCCCTCGCCCTTATCAGGCCCCAAGTCGCGACTAGCGACACTGCCAGCCACTAGCCGTGACCAAGTCGCTATCTCTGAGGTGTTGCGTCGCGGCACCCCGCGGTTAACGTCCTCGGACAGCTGTCTGGCTTCCAGATATGCTCCGCCTCCCGCCCACCCAGCTAAGGTCGCGTGGCACTTAACTTCTACGATAACACTCCCTAGCCAGGATGTGCCATGCCACTCTCCCTTATGTAGTCATTCATCATGGCAATTGCGTAAATGTACTGGTTACTAAACCAGTATTGAATTTTTAACCCTCTTAGGGCCAGTTTCACATACCAAGTTTAAGCGATTTAATCTCGATTAATCGGCACTTAATCTCGATTATACATGTTTTGTGTTTCACCAAGCAATTAAACTCGATTTCCTGGTCTTAAGCAAGATTATATTTTAACTGCTCAATTTTGGCCAGGTAATAAAATGGCGCGATCACTGTATAATTTGGTATTTGAAGACGATACAGACGATGAAGACTTTATTTCTATGTATCAGGCACGCCGGATTCGAGAAAGAAATCATTATTCTGACGAATATGATGATACAAACTTACGAATACATTTCCGCTTGTCAAAACAATCGGTCAATTCCCTTCTATGATACATATGAGGTTATGTTTCACGTCTGGTATTTTCAGGTTAACAAAAAGTATACAGGCGAGGAAATAATTAAACAATTCTATGTAGATAAACATCCTTTACAGTGATAAAATAATGTAAATTATATTTTCTGGACCATCTTCTCCTGGTCTTTCTTTCTGGCTTTGCTCCAAAGTCACCCAGGGGTGCCTAGCCCTCCTAGATAGTATGAAGCAAACTCTCCCCTCCCCCTAAAGAACGTTGTAACAAAGTTTCCAAATGAAATAATTTCTGCATAAATATTAAACAGACACTTATTCAGCAATCTCCGACAAGTGCTCAGGTATTTCCGACACAATTAAGGCAACTCAGGTCACACAACTAATTGTGCAGCCAAGTTTAACTAATCCCTGATAACTTAAACTCGTTGTGTTGTTTGTGGAACACACCTCTAACTTAAACTCAGGTTTAACTCGTCGTCGAGTTTTGTTAATCTCGTTTTGTGGTAAAGTTAAACTTCATTGGTGAAACCAGCCCTTAGTGCCAAGAGCCGAAATAATCGGCGTTCGTTGCCTGGACGAAAAATGCCAGAGGACAATATATCGGCCTTGAATTTTGTTACGCGTATTTTACCATTTTTACCTACGGATTTTTTTTAGAACTAAATAGTTTACACTCTGCCGGACGATTTAAAATGATGTAAAGATAAGGTTTTCAAGATTGAAGATTATTTGCTGATATAGCAAAATAAGTGAACGTCACATGAAATTTCAATTAGATGCAGTTACATTCTTGCTAAAAGATTTTTTATGTTTAATAAAATTTTGACAGACAGGATTGTTTTTAATTTTTCACTTTTTTTACTGAATTGTATTTCTTGCACTTATTTTCTTATGTGTGCAACTAGTTTGAGGTAATTTAAGTTGTGTACTTGTAGTTTAACATTTTTAATATACATATCTACCGTTTAAGATAAGATATAATAGGTATAGATATATACATGTATGTGCTTGTCATCAATAACTGTAAACGATAAGTTGAACACTTCGTATGCAAATAAATAAATTTTATATAATAATAATAATAATAATAATAACTGGGAACTTAAAATTGTCATTGGAAATTTTTCCGACTCTGTCACCGCCGTTGGTATCCAGTTATTTTAGTTTCAATAAATAACTGCAAATTTCTGAAATAAATGTCGGCATTTTTCACACACAGAGTTACACATAACTAGACTATGTGCTAGTTGTTATATATGTATAAATATTGTTCAGCTTTGAATCAGTTCTACAAAAACATTCAGTCCTATATCCTATTGTTGTACATTTTTTACTTTATAGGACTAAAATATTTTGTAACTCATTTCCAAATCTGAAAAAGCTTCAGCATGTTTTACTGATACCTTACAACTGGCGCATATTTACTGATGCATGGTACCATTCATATTAAAACCGAAAATCCACGACGTATTCCCGCCCGCCTTGGGGCAAGGTCACAATGTGTACGAGAGAAGGCCTGGGTGAAGGTTGGGCCGGCTGCTCGACTAGTGAGATATGCCTGCTGCCCCGTCCAGTCCGAGGAATAAATGAGGCGAGGGCGAGATGAGTGTGGAGCAGCGACGGAATGAGAGAGGAGGGGAAAACGGGAGTCCCCCAAGAAAACCCACCGGCCAATGTCAACGTCCACTACGTTTCCTCCATGCGAACTATTCGGGCCCGAACCCGCCGGGGATTGAACCCGGATGGCCTAGGTGAGAGGCGATAGGTCTGACCCCTCGACCACCGCCACCATCCATACGTACCTAAAAAAAAAAAAAAAAAAAAAAAAAAAAAAAAAAAAAAAAAAAAAAAAAAAAAAAAAAAAAAAAAAAAAAAAAAAAAAAAAAAAAAAAAAAAAAAAAAAAAGGCTCAAAAGTGTTTGAATAAACGGGATTCTTTAAAAATACGATGAACGAATTAAAGCTACGGAAGCACATGACAATTATGTAACTGTTCTTTTTTAATTTTTTTAAAGGTATTAATTACTTCCATGTGAAAATCAAATATGTTATTAATACTTAATAGTCGTGGTCGTTTTTACGTGTGTCATATATATTCACCACGACCCCTAACTTAATGAAAATTTCTAGGCACGCCTATGATGCGCACAAGAGATAAGCGACACCTGCCACAAAATAAAGGACCTTCAACATTTCTTTGGATTATCACTAAGAGGTCTTCCTAGATAGGCTGCGTTTGTGTGTGTGAGGCAGGAGCGGTAAGGTTGCCTTTGACCGACGTATGTAGTACATTATCGCCTCTCCGTGCAAGCCCCTCAGATGGCGTGCAGTGCTTTACTATTATTCTTTTTCCTATGGAACTTAAGCATTGACCACATTATTTTATTTGTGGCCAGCATAGTTCAAAGCCTAACGCTTGTTTCTATAATTGTGTTTTTCGAATCCGGTTGTTATTTTTTCTAGATACGGCAGTCTGGAAAATTAATTTTTGACCATTTTTGGGGGGCCCAAAAATGATGTTTCTAATAAACGTGCCGAATTTTTAAAACTTTAGCGACATAGTTTGAAGTGTATGTTCTTTTCGTAGATACACAAATGTAACGCGCATTGGATAGTTTCGTCAAAACAAGAATAGTCGTAACTCGCTGCAACGCGTTTTAAGCGCAGGTAGGGAGGCCCCTTGAAAGTAATTCATAAGACATAAAATTGAGGGGTAGTTCTTGTCTGACGTATGAGTGGTGCTGCATCGTATCAGACGTGTTCTGTTTTACGCCTTAAGGGGCCCGCCTCGTGGCACAGTGTTTGTGTGAGTGAGGTTTGGCGCTAAGGGCGACGTCGTATGGGTCATACATCGGTATGTCGTTTCTACGCGTAAGGCGTGCAGTCTTTGCGAAAAAACAAATTTCCTATGGGACTTTAAGTGGTGACCCTATTGTTTTATTTACGAAATCACTTTACTAAAGTCCAATGCACTACCCTTAAGTGGTTTCACATGTATTCGGCTAGTATATTTTCCGTTATAGCAGACTGAAAATCCCGTTTTGACCCATTTTGACGTGCCCTAAAAGGGGATTTCTAATACGTGTGTTGTCTTGAAAGTACTTAAGGGCAGTCGTCACAAGTGTGTGTTGTTTTCGTAGACAAACAGCGTGAACACACGTGTATTAGTTTCGGTGTAAAACTTTTTCTTCAAACACACTGCATTGTGATTTTATGGCAACGAGGCGGGCCCCTTAAGGGCGTTCACGTCGCAAAAGTGCATAATTTTATTTTTGCATGACATAGTGTTGACTACAATTTTCACTTGTGGAACTTTTTCAGCTCTCACATTCTTTCCATAGCGGCATGTCAAAGTCAAAATTTGTAAGATACGGGAACATACTAATAACAAAAACCCACCGAATTACTCGAATTACGTAATTTACACTGAAATTAGACAGTATGGGACATATGCTAAAATATTTAAAACCACACAATGAAGTCCCTTTCTATTTTTTAAAAATTGCCATTTATAAAAAAATAACGTTATTTTTAGAATTATTTTTAAATACAAAGAAATCGTATTTCGAGATTTTTAATCTTTTAGTACATGACCCATACCATCAAATTTAAGTGTGAATTATTTCATCCCAGTAAGTCAGTTAGTTTTTGTTATCAGCATGTTCCCGTAACTTGCAAATTTTTACTTTGACTTGCCGCTATGGGAAGACTATGAGAGCTAAAAACTTTTACAAGTGGAAAATGTAGTCAAAAGTAACGTCTGTGAAACTAACACTACGTCGTACAAATATAAAATTATGCGTTTCCGCCACGTGAACATCCCTAACTGATATAAACTTATTTTCAATGTGTATTAGAAGAAAGTACACATCAAATTATGCTGCTTTATTTTTAAATATAGATTTCTTATTGAAAACATTTTTATGGCATCCTTCGAAATTGCTAAAAACCGATTTTCCAGGCTGCTTTATCTGGAAAAACACCTCCCTGCTTCGTAAATCCAAAATATAGAAGTATTCGTTTGACTTCACACGCCGCTCTCTCTACAAATTGAGTTACAGAGTGACTGCTTCAAGTCCCGCAGGAAAAAAAAACTACTGCGAAGACACTGCGCGCCAATTAAATGCTCCTTGCATTCCGTATTATCAAAGATGATTTACAACACATCCTTTCTTATCTTCCAACAAATATGAGATAATATTAAAGTAATTTATAATCTAAGAATTGAAAAAAGGTGTAGTATATTAACATGAGCATAACATGGCAAAAATGTTGATACATATTAAGGAATGCTTGTAGCGGGAAAACTACCGTGAAGTAAGTGGGCTTTATGTCTCGTCGACAGCGAGGTCATTAGAGACGATGTTGCAACTTGACACTTACAGGGACTGGGAGAGAAGTCCGCCACGGCTAGAGACATGAACTTTTCGCGAAAAGAATTTTGGCCCACTTTGTTCCAGTGACTTATGTGCACGTCTGCAGTTCTGCTTCACATATATTGGCAGCGTGCCTTTGAACTGTGACGTTTCTCATTTGACTGTACCAATCACAATAAGGTTACTGTAACACCACACGTCTGTGATTTGCGTGTAAAACCCCACGACACACGAATGTCAAAACATCCAATCTCTGACCGTG
>PNEQ01003142.1:5369-66709 GCA_003012365.1 Medauroidea extradentata | reverse complement strand
AGGCGTTGGACCCGTAAAAATTATTTTTTTTTTTTTAATTTGTGCCAAACACTGTTCAACTTTTACACATCAGATAACACGTCATTTTCTCCCGCCCCCCAAAAATTAGGCCCCATAGTTTTTGCATAATCACTCACCGAAGTCACAAAATGGCAACTGCAGTGTAGCCGAAATTAAAAAAAGTAATTAACTAATTATTTCAAAATTCCAGGAACTTAAATACAGTGTATCAATGCATTTTATGACATGTTTGACAAAAGTTAGTTTTAAAAATTGCAGTAGTAGCCAAAGTGCTAAAAATGTACTAATTTTCATCAATTTTTGAAAAATACAAAAATATACTCCTGTGTGTTTACAAAAGAGTCATGATGTAGCTCATATAATTTAGTATCAACACGAATTATCTTGTTTCTGCAAAATAATAATTTTTTTTTTTATTTTGGCTACACCGCAACTACCATTTTGTGACTTTGATAGGTGATTATGTTAAAACTATGGGACTTCTTTTTTTATTTTGGGAAATGAGATTTAGCTGATGTGTAAAAGTTGAAAAGTGTTTGGCACAAATATAAAATAGGCCTAATGAATTTTTACGGGTCTAACGTCCTTAAGGATCCATCCATGCATTCGCCTGGAGCGATTTCGGGAAACCATGGAAAACCTAAATCTGGATGGCCGGAGGAGAGGATTGAACCCGGGTTCTCCCGAATCCGAGTCCAACGTGTTACCGTTGGGCCACTTCGCTCGGTACCGAAAATTAAAATTGACCGTGCACCTGGAGCACCAGGCGGTGTCATTCTCGACTCGCGCATCAGTCCCGCCCATATTGCATACATTTGTTTTTGCCTCCAGATGATAAGAAAGCGTCTCTCGAAGACTGGATATAAGATTCCACACTGGTATACCCAAGCTCTGTCATGGCAGTTGTTTTACTAGCTGCTTCGCCAGCATTTTCTGCCTGGCTTGGAGGATCACATACCTGGTTTGCTAATAAGAACTGCCCTACTTTCCGTCACATGTTCCATTAAAATAGAAGTATTCACAGTTGTCCAGTCACACTGCAGTTCCACAGCGCAGAGCACCCCACGTGACACATACCTGAAACACACATATTATACCACAAATAAAGTCGCCATCTTGACTGTGTTTATAAGGTTGAAATTCACAGACATTACATTAAAATATGAGTGAGAGATTTTGGTCTGGTGGTGACATGAGGAGAGTATGGAGCAGTACCGGAATGCAAGGGGCAGGGGAAACGGGAGATTCCCGAGAATACCCGCCGACCACGGCACGATTCCCACATACGGAAATTCGGGGACCGTACCCCTCCAGGAATCGAACCAGGATCGCCTTGGTGATTAAAATATGACAAAGTATAAATGTACCAACATGCTTCTAAGACTATTCGAAGGCTAACTGAAGCAAAATGAACAAAAATGGTAAAATATTTCTACAAATGATCACTTGTGTCTATTTTACCTACATCGCAATATCTACAGGAAAACGAATCAGTCAGTGGGCTTCACGTGAAAGTTACTCATAACTTTACACAAGGAAAGGCATTGGTGGAGGAACAGTAAATTGGATGGACAAGCGCAAGAGAAACAAACCACAGCTAACTGAAACAGAGATATCTGAAATCAAAACATAGCGATGTGGCACAACGGTAACACGTTGGACTAGACTTTGGGAAGGCCTGGGCACGAAGTAAATAGCTACAGTCCACAATACTTCACTACCTTATGAGCACATATGAAGATCAGCTTCATGGTTACTGGCAGAATGTATTACTGCACAGACGTGGCTCATTTGACTGTGCCAACAGGAACAAGGTTACTGCGACACCACACGTCTGTGATTTGCTGGTAGAATCCTAGACGCTGAGAGTTAAAAACAGCCAATCACTGACCATGAGGCCGGGATTCATATGTGGGCATAAGGCACTGAAACAAACTGTTGCAGAATTGTTTTCGCGAAAAATCGCGGGCTCTATAGTCATTCTGACGTGGAATGACGCGGCGGCTCATTTAACAGGGCCAACCTCGCCGCTTATTGGCTGCCCGAGGCTCTTGATACCAGCCCCGTGTTACGGCAGGTTCGCTATTGGCCTGGCTGCCGGCAAGCAGGGCAGCAGCTTTACGCTTATTGGCGACAAGCGTTTCCGCCATGTTGCTGGCCAGCGAAGTCTTTTGTTGGCGTGTGTGACTGAGTTTGCCGTCCTACAATTTCACTTATGTATTCCTAAATATTCTGTGTCGTTAGTACATCCCGTACATAGGCCTTTTAAAGGTCTCCCTAGATAGGCTGCATTTGTGTGTGTGAGGTAGGAGAGGTAAGGTTGCCGTTCACCGTCGTATGTAATGCATAGGGCCACGATTTTTTGGTGATGAGTAGGGCCACGATTTTGTCGCGAAAAGATTTTTGCCCCAATTTGTTTCAGTGACTCACGAGCACATCGGCAGTTCTGTTTCAAGGTTATTGGCAGCGTGTCTTTGTTGAGACACGTTTCTCATTTGACTGCACCAATCAGAATAAGATTATTGTCACTGCGTACGTCTATAATTTGCCAAGGCCAGTGAGAGTAAAATCATCCAGTCACAGACGATGTAGCAGAGCTGCAGGTGTGCACATGACGCATCGAAACCAAATGTTGCAAAAATCTTTTCGCCATAAAATCGTGGCTCTAGTGATAAGTATTTAGCCCCAGTTTGTTTCAGTGACTCACGTGCACACCTGCAGTTTTGCTTCACGGCCAGTGATTGGATGTTTTAACACCCACGCATCTCGGGGTTTAGTCAGCAAATCACAGTCGCGTTGTGTCGCTAAAACCTCATTGTCATTGGCACAGTCACATGAGAGACGTCGTATTACAAAGACACGCTGCCAATAACCTCGAAGCAGAACTGCAGACGTGCACTGAGTCACTGAAACAAAGTGCGGCAGAAATATTTTCGCGACAAAATCGTGGCTCTAGAATGCATTATCGCCTCTCCGCGCAAGCCTCCCAATCTGGTGTGCAGTGCTGTACTATTATCCTTTTCCCTTCGGGAATTCAAGCGGTGAACATATTATTTTATTCATAGGCAGAATAGTTAAAAGTCTAACGCTTGTTTCTATAGTTATGTTTTCCGAATCCGGTTATTTTTTCAGATACGACAGTCTGGATAAGCCATTTTGGTAATTTTGAGAGACCCGAAAATAATGTTTCTAAGAAACGTGCTGGTTTTTTTTAAAACTATAGTGACATAGTTTGAAGTGTGTATTCTTTTCTTAGATATACAATTACTAGAGACATGCAAAATTCGCGTTATTTTCTGACAGCTGACTAGACTCCAAGTGACTATAGGTTCGTTCGGCGTCTCCCGCTGGCCGATATTGTCGTGACTTGCCGTGGAGAATGCTTACACGGTAGAGAGGCCAATCTCTGTAAAGACGTAATACACGTAAATAACAACACATAAAAGTTCGTGGCCAATTGAATCGCAGATTATGCTCTGCCATGTATAGGAAAGTGAAGTTAAGTCTGCTACCAAATAATAACGCGAATTTTGCATGTCTCTAACAATTACAATGTGCGTTGAATAGTTTCTTAAAGAAAAAAAATCGTAACTCGCTGCAACGCAGGTAGGGAGGCGCCTTGAACTGCGCTGTAGCACTTCTGAACAAAGTTTCTTTTTACCGAGCTACTGCATTTGTTCCCGATATGTTTTAATATGTAGAGCCGCGATTTTATGGCGAAAAGATTTTTTCAACATTTGGTTTCGATGCGTCATGTGCACACCTGCAGCTCTGCTACATCGTCTGTGGTTGGATGATTTTACTCTCACTTGCCTTGGCAAATTATAAACGTACAGACTCACAATAATCTTATTCTGATTGGTGCAGTCAAATGAGAAACGTGTCTGAACAAAGTCACGCTGCCAATAACCTTGAAACAGAACTGCCGATGTGCACGTGAGTCACTGAAACAAAGTGGGGCAAAAATCTTTTCGCGACAATATCGTGGCCCTATTAATATGTTGTTAATATGCATTCCTGAACGTTGCTACCGGCAGTCAAACAAATTGTAACAAGGTAACAGTATTTGCTTCCAGGCTGAAGACGCGTCTTCCTAGTTACAGGAACCGATGCTTCGCCGAACATTGCAGTTAGCAGTTTCGTGGTCTAAAAAATGTTCCTACTATGAAACAACTGCAATGTTTGTCAAAACGTCGGTTCCTGCAACCTAATAGGCGCAACCCCAGCGCGGAAAGCGAGACAGTCATTAAGTTAATGGCCGCGAAAGCTCACAAAACACCAACTTTTAAACCAAATTTAAATTTGCAACTTCGTCTTGTTACCTCGTGTAAGCCAAAACCAAGGCTGCAATGTTTTGGTAAAATTTTAATTTCTGTAAACGGCTGGACATCTTAAAACTTGACAGTTGCACGCCTGAAAATAGTCATCCTTTCCCCGACTCGTCTTGCTCAACTTCTAGAATTAGGCCGAAAAACACCTTTGTTTTATCGCCGGTGATAAATTGTGGCGCTGTCAGTCAAATGCTATCGCGTCGCACAGTTGTCCAAGAACGCTCGCTCGCAAATGACCTTGACTTTATCCACATAAAAACATAAATGCTGTAATTCTAATTTATAGCCCACGTTCCGTCTCGCCAGGCGACAAATAAAATGGCGAGAAACATTTGCTTAAATAACTTTCCCATTACACAAAAATTAAATGTAGGAAAAAAAGTAAAGTTCAGTTTACTAAACAACGAAGTCACGCCAAACGCAACGAGAACGGGTTAAATATACTATAGTTTAACGCCGATGTCTCAATTACCAAGCGAATAGCAGCTAGTCTCCTTTAAAAAGCAAATAGCAGCTAGTCTCCTTTAAAAAGTAAATAGCAGCTAGTCTCCTATTACCAAGCAAATAGCAGATTGTAACCTTTACCAAGCAAGTATCAGCTAGTCAAAGCAAATAGCAGCTAGTCTCCTATTACCAAGCAAATATCATATAGTATCCTTCTCACAGCAAATAGCAGCTAGTCTACTTTATCAAGTAAATAGCAGCTAGTCTACTTCATCACGCAAATAGCAGCTAGTCTCCTTTACAGAGCAAATATCAGCTGGTCTCCTTACCAAACAAATAACAGCTACTCATTACTAAGCAACTGTCAGTTAATCTCCTGTACCAAAGCAAACAGCTTGACTTCATTACCAAAGCAAATAGCATATAGTCTCCTTTACCGAGCAAATAGTAGCTAGTCTCCTTTAAAAAGCAAATAATAGCTCATATAACTTACCGAGTACACAGCAGTTTGTAACATTTACCAATCAAATATCAGTTATAGGCTGTTAACTTTAATCTGAGCACTTCCGAAAACTTATAATAGTAAAAAAATATTTATTGAGGCTACAGAAGTAAAGTTTTGAGAGTTATGAAATGTTTACACTAGTTTTAAGTGATAAGGAAGTTTTCGTAATTGAAATAGTAAAGAAGGAGGCAAAATTACTCCCAAATAAATTGTAAACAGTGTTCAGATTATCCCGATTAACCTTCTTTACTAAGCAAATAACAGTCATTTTCCTTTACAAAGCCAATATAAGCTAGTCTCTTGTACCGAGCAACAACATAAATACTAACAGCTCTTTTTAATAAAGTCATAATATGTAAATGCAATTCCATTGGTAAACACTAGCTACTCGCGGAAATATAACACATGTGCAAGTATATAGTTACATTTTGTTTTGAAATATGCTGAATTTCGAAGAATGATATATGCGACTTCGGGTAATGATAGGAAGTTAATTCCAAAATTTTATGTCTGACTTCAGCTTTTATTATCGTAGATAGTGCTTTTGGAATGACGCCACCTCTTCGGAATTTGCTAGGAAATATTAAACTGTTGAAACATTTTGGTGAGAATAATGATCCCATTTCTACAGATTTTCGGAGAGAAAAATGTATATCGGGTCGTAACCAGATAGTAGGAACTCTTAATAAACGCGCCGTAGACCAACGACCATGATATATTTGCCGGCTACTAGATGTGTTGTGACCACTCAGTAGTAAGGGGCACCTGCACATCAGCGTGTCAGTGGATGTAGAGTCAACCAGCGCACAACCCTGTACAGCTCTTGGCAACTGCAGCCCTACCTGGCAATAACCCACGAGCCGCCACTGGTCGTTACTGGTCACTGCTAAATTATCCGACAGTAAGTTTGCATAGGATGTGAAAGGTTATACAGTAAAATGGCGTTATTTACAAAATAAGAAATTTTTTGGCCTATTTAGCGTGTGGTAAAAAAACATTCCTTCGCTAGGTATTACTAAATTTTCTATTTAAATATATTTCTTTGATAAAAATATTTTTTTAGCAACATAAGCTTGTTCCCCACCCCCTCTAAAAATACAGCATAATATGTTACCATAAGATTATTGCTGAACAATTATGGCAACACAATTGTTATTTGTTGCTCTCACTCTCTCTCTCTCTCTATTTTATATACATATTACAAAAATGCTTCATATTAAAAAATAAATCTTTGCGGTAACACAAATTGAGTTTTGACCCAGAATTTTACAGAACATGGTCAAAATATCACGGTCATACACCATTGTTATACTGCTTAACAATGAAATACAATTGCAAAAATCTTTCAAACAAAGTCTAAATTTGTATAATATTATAATATTCCTAACAACATTAGCAGATAATTAGTAGCAGTAGTTAAGTGCATTTCGGTTTTAAATATTTTGCACCGTTTTCAAAGTAAAGGAATTTGAAATGTAATTTATTTTCATCTAGGCTTTTGAGTTAGTAAGTTACTAAATGCAAGAGTACCACAATTGTCTTCTAGTAACCTTACTATGGTGTATTTAATCAACGGGGAACCATAGTTGGTCCAGTGCCTCTGTCAGGGGCGTCATTTAGGGGTTCGGGGGGGGGGGGGGGGGGGGGGGGGGGGTAAATGTCCCCCCTGGATTTAGAATGTTAAGTGTATAAAAAGTATTTTTTTGTATTTTGTTATTTAAATAATGCTAACTTAAGCACATGCAACTGAAGTTTTATTATTAAAGTTTATAATTTATACATGCTTAATTAATAAAAAATATGCAACAAGGTCACTGTCGCCAAAAAAAACCTTGCCCATCCCCCCTCCCCAAGAAAAACCTGAAATGACGCCCCTGCCTACTGTACATTGCTTATCGCTGGAGACCGGAAAGATTCGCGGGTTCAACATGCGGTGGGCTAACCTCCAAGAATATTTGTGAACTCAAGCTGTTCGTTAGCTGCTCGCTTCCACAGTGAAATGTGCATGCGTTTAGTCACATTTTTTTTTTGTTACTGGCTCAGAGACTTTGGGAAGGTGTCAAATAAGTCAAGGCCAATTGTGAAAGTGACACAAACGTACGGTTGCTAGAATTCTAGCATGTGCCTAAAAGAAAAAGCGAATTTTTCAGTTCCCTACTTATCGCATCTAAGATACCCTCTTCCGATTTCGTACCTCGGACGCCCATACAAAAAGTTTCCTTGAATTAATAAAATTGAATTGGTACAACTGAATGTGTGTACAGTGCCGGCTCAAGCCCTTGCAATGACTCATAAGGCTTTTTGTACCAAATATATCAAAACTGATCTCAGTAACTCTGAACGTAAGTATTCGAAACTTTTGTATTGTGCAACATATTCCACTCCATCAATGGTAACATCAACCGGAGACGAAATTATCGAAAGTAGAAATGAAAATAATTGAACGATGCCAAAAATTATGACAACACAATGTAATATGAAATGTCATCTTATGACTAGAGTTCACGATTTTTCGCGAAAAGAATTCTGCAACAATTTGTTTCAGTGTCTTATGTGCACATATGCAGCCATGCTTTATGGTTATCGGCAGAATGTATAATTGCACAGGCGTGGCTCATTTGACTGTGCCAACAGGAACAATGCTACTGCGACACAACACGTCTGTGATTTGCGGGTAGTAGCCTACCCTAGATGCTGAGAGTCAAAAACAGCCAATCACTGAACATAGGGCTGCATATATGCACATAAGGCATTGAAACAAACTGTTGCAGAATTATTTCCGCGGAAAATCGTTGGCTCGACAAGTTCCACTACAGTGTCGCGAGAAATACAGTAACGATTCGCCGCCATGTTAGCGAGCTGTGAAGATATAACATTTAGTGCCAGTCAGCAAGCGTAAAAAAATTAATATCGCTAAAAAAAAAGTAGAAAGAAGAGCCTGACCGGTCCCGTCTAGTAGTACCCGTGACGTCACATCCGCTGTCCGCGATCAACGAGCAAGACGCCTATGAAAGGAGATACTTGCGTGTTGAATTAAATATTGTTTAAATTTAAACAACCGTAGGTAGGGACCCTGTTTTTTCGAGAAAAGAATTTTGGTCCAATTTGTTTCAGTACCTCACGTGCACATCTGCAATTTGGCTTCGTGGTTATTGGCAACGTGCCTGTGTGAAGAGCCGTATCTCATTTGACTGAGCCTATTACAACAGGGGCGTCATTTCAGGTTTTTCCAGGGGGGGGGGGCAAGATTTTGTTTTCTGACGACAGTGACCTTGTTGCATCTTTTTTTATTAATTAAGCATGTATAAATTAGATACTTTAATAATAAAACTTCAGTTTTATGTCCTTAAGTTAGCATTATTTACATTTAAAAATACAAAAAATATATTTATACACAAAAATTCCAAATCATGGGGGGAGGGCATTTGCCTCCCCCATTCCTGTAGCCCCAAATGACGCCCCTGTATTACAACAATTTTCCTGCCACACCACTCGTCTATGATTTGCCGGTAGAATCCCAAGGCTCGTGACAGTTAAAATATCCAATCGCTGACCACGAAGCAGAACTGCAGATGTGCACGTAAGGCACGGAAACAAAGTGAGGCAAAATTATTTTCGCGAAAAACAAGGGTCCCTAACCATAGGCAATACGAAAACCTTGTGGGCGTTACCAAAGGACGATTAATCCCATTTAATATGTGTTTATTTACGGCCATGTTATATGAACCTAGCTGATGCAATGAGCAATTTACATATGTTTCATATACATACACACAGACACACAATCATTGATAATTTTTGCCGGATGGTATTGCCGTTATATTCCAAGGACCTCGGTACTGCAGTGGAAAGAAAGTGTGGCGGTTTTCTCAGAATTTCTTTAGGGGTAGGAGGAGAAGGGAGGAAAATACATCCCGATAACTCCTCTTCCCTTTATCCTGGACGTGTCCCTGCTTTAGAGTGTTGTGTTGGACTACACAGCACAAGTGGGTTACACAGTTACAAAATACTGTTTGATTTGCTTTGCTTTTTTTTACATTTCCTTAGGAAACTATATTTCCGAGGACTTCCTTCGTAAAAGTATTTAAAAATAGGATCTACATAGTGCATAGGGAGCGTGTGCTACTGTCTTGCTCTTAAGTGTCGAAGTTGTAGCAGAGTTTGTTACCCTGCTTGCTAAACAATAGCCGCGAGGGAACACGAACATCGGTCGTGACACGAGAGAATCGTGCACGCTTTCAGATCTACCGTCTGGACGCTGTTCCTCGACTGGTTGCAACAAAAGAAAAGAGAGAGAAAAAAAATGTTCTGTTTCGGCTGCTATGAGTATTCGCTATGGTCAACTCCCAAACATCTTACAAGCAGATGTTGTGAACATAATTTTCGCCTGACATAGAAATTTCACGTACGGAGGGCGAAATCGTCAAGGGGCGCCAGAGATTGTTAAGGCAACATAAATAAATATAAGAGGGGGTTACACGATTGCCCCCGGGGCCGCGGTGGCCGAACGGTCAGACCATTCGCCTCCCACCGGTGGGGTCAGTCCCCGGATTTTCGCATGTGGGAATCGTGCCGGACGATGCCGCTGGTCGGCGGGTTTTCTCGGTGATCTCCCGTTTTCTCCCACCCATTCATTCCGGCGCTACTCCATACTCACCTCATATCACCCCTCACCCGCGCTAAAGACCTCGATGTTAAGCGCTGACCAAAAATCTCTCACTCCCTCACTCCTGTGTCGTCAACTCAACTTTGCGTAGAGGAAACATGTGATATTTATGTGCGTTTCTTAGGCCACTGTAACAGGTATCCGTGGCCGACAGCCGACTTCTGTGGTAAAGCTGGCTGCCGCCTCGTTACGACGCGACATGTGCTGGGTTCAACATATCTACAATGTAGACACGAGTTTTCAGTGAATACACGGGCCGCGGTGGCCGAGTGGTCAGACCACTTGCCTCCCAACAAGGCGGCCAGGGCTCGATCCCTGGCGGGTCTGGTACCCGGATTTTCATATGTGGGAATCGTGAAGGAAACCTGGCCGGTGGGTTTCCTCGGGGCTCTCCCGTTTACCCCGTCCTTCTCATTCCGGCGCTTCTTCGTCGTATCGCCTCACCGTATTTAGTGAATACTTACTTTAAATAGACAATAGTGTTTTCCTCCGTGTCTTAGCCAGAACTTTAATAATGTTGTCATAAAATATTTTATTCCTCAGGAACTAAGAAAATTTAACTGGGGCTGTTTATGCCTCATAAAATGTGGTCACCTACATGCAGGGGCGTAGTTAGGGGGGTGGGATATCGGGAAATATCCCCCCCTCGAAATTCTATGGAAACGTTAATATTAAATTAAAACTAATAAAATTTATTAAATTATTAACGTGGTATGTTAATTTTTTGCTTCGCAAAGTTCTTAAGTAGCACCATTTTGTACCCTAAAAAAAAAAAAAAATTCCGGGGGAGGACCCCCTTATATTAGTGTCGTGAATGGGTAATATCACCCCCTGAAAAAAATTGTTGGCTACGCCCCTGCCTACATGGTGCTTGAGCTGTGCTGTAGCGTGGTTGAACAAAGATGCTATTTCTAAGTCCTCCAACATCGACAAAAATGGCTATAACAGATGATGATGTGTCTCAGAGAAACAACCGCATAAAAATGCGATAGAAGCGCCGCTGGTCTTGTAAACAGCGTTGCAGCGTGCTAGCAGAACTCTTTTTTTCTTCTAAGAAACTTCTAAACGTTTTTCTAATTTGTGCATTTACAAAAAGAAAAAAAAAACACTTCAAACTATGTCGGAATGGTGGTTTCAAAACATCACGTTAATTAGAAAGATAATTTCTGAGCCCCTCAAAATGATTAAAAATGGCTTTTTCTTATCTCTAAACAACTATTCACGGAATTTGTGTGAAACTACGACAGACCGGTGTATTGAGCTATGCTTAAAACTTTCCACAGTAAAAAGATGGGATCACCGCTGAAAGTATCAGTCAGGCGCGTGATCTACGATACCACTGCACGCCATTTCAGGGTCTTGCGTTAGAGGTGATACGGCACCAGATGAGCCGGTCAACATCGCCCTTGACGCCGTGTCTCACTCACACAAAAACGCACGCGGCCAGTATGCAGGCGCCTTAAGGACGTTCCAAAAGGAAAAAAACATAATTATATATTTATATGAACCAGTGTTAGTTTTGTATTCGTTACTTAGTAGTACATTATCCTCTTTAAAAAAAAATTAGCTCGGCCAGTTTTCCCGTAATGGCACTTCAAATTCAAAATTTGCATGATTTTTATTCATACACCCCCGAAAACCAATCATCATGACACGAAATAATTCACAGTGAAAGTTCATGACACTGGAAAGGGCTTCACATGTATGAATTCCCATTCAAACAATGTTTTGTATTTAAAAAAAAATTCTGAAATTTGAAAATTTGTTTCGTTACTTTTACAGTTTTTTTTAAATCCAAAAATGTTTTGCATTGGATATTTGTATACGCAAAAGCCCTAGCCAGTGTCATGTACTTTACTGTGAATTATTTCGTTTCAATATATTGACTCGTTTTCGGGGGATGTATGATCTAAAAACATGCAAATTTTTACTCTGAAATGCCAATATAGGAAAACTGGCAGAGCTGTTTATTGTAAGAGGATTATGTATTCCCATGCAACGTATAAAAAAATTACACACTTTCATACAAATATAAAATTATAATTTTTTTCTCTCTGGAACGTCCTTACGAGACTGCGTCACCTCTTTTGTTAAAAACCCAAATAGCAAACATCAACTGGCCCACTTGTGTAAATCTGATCGTAAAAAGCAGCTCACAGGCAATAAGCATTCGGAATGCACCCGCGACCACATGTGGCATACATGATGTATAATGAAATCATCCACACATTAACCACAAGTGTACCACAAGCATTATTATTACACTCAGATGCTTGTGGGTTAGTTTGCTAAGTCTGCTTGTGGACCGTATACCGAAATATGTCAGTCTTTTCTAACTATTAAAATTATTTCAGTATAACTACACACATATTTACTGACATGGCCTGATTAACAACAATTCCAGCAAAAGTAGACGATCATACTAGCGAAAGTTGGCCGTTTCTGCCAACAGTTGGCCAGCTGAAAAACGATTGTATTTGCTACTAGGGAATATATATTTTTATTTAGTAAATGAAAGACATGACGAATGACCGGCAATGTTTCTTTACAGAAACATTACATTTTACTATTATGTGAGTGTTATTGAATGACATTGGTACTGGGAGTAATTTATTATTTATTAATGGGTGAGAGAGAATTTTTATCTTAAAATTTAAATTAGCTTACGCTCTAACTTTTCGAATACAATGTACGTATTGAAGGGTAAAGTAGCTACGTCCCTATTAAAATACTTTCAATTAAATATTTCCAAAATTTTAATCAGGAAAGAATCAAGAAAATTCTAACATAATAAATGACACGGACTCTTAAGGTGGCTGCCTACCCAGATCGCCAAGTGCTGTGAAGAGTTTCAGTCGTTACAGGATTATTAGGAAACTGCTCAGAGTGCGTAAAGCTAGTTACACTCTTGTATACCCATTTTAGGTCCTCCACTTGTTTCTGAAGTTTATCTTTACGCTGCCGAAAATTGCGAAGATGGGTGTCTTTGTGATCCTTTTAGGGACGAAAATTTGAGTGCAGTATTCATTAAAAGGTATATGCATGTACAATACACATTCGTCGTTAATATTTCGTCTTAAAACGATATCACCATTGAATGTCCCACCCACACGCATATCGCCTCATCCTAGCCTCTACTGGATTGCAGTCAATCCTTAGTTCTAAATGAGTCTGACAACACCCAGGTGCAATATTGTACTCACATACTTATAAAAAAAGTATTACGGGTTTTATCAATCCCTAATGACGGAACAAACGCTTACTAGATGCATAAGCTTATGAAAACATAATTGTTTGTAGTTTTGCAGGTGGATGCTTTAGCGCTGGTGAGGGGCGACATGGTGTATGGAGCAACGCCGGAATGTGGGAGCGGGGGAAATGGACTATCCCCGAGAAAACCCGCGGACAAGCGGCATCGTCCGGCACGATGCTCACGTGCGAAAAACCGGGGTCCCACCCCACCGGGAATCGAACCCGGATCGCTTTGGTGGGAGACGAGTGCTCTAGCCACTGCGACAGCCCCTTCCCCAACGGATGCTTTGAGAATACGCGCAGCAATTTCGTGATTAACTCCCCGTTTAAGCTCTCCGAGACACATTTTTCTGGTGCCGGGTAGGCACACACAATATTGTAATCCTGTGGTTGGAACATATTGATGATGAGAAGGAGAGGGGGTATGAGTCAGTGTTTCGACGCAGCAGGACATTTAACCCGGAACCTGACGAGTGTCCAACCCCCACGCTAACACGTCAGCTCGGTAATTACGTGCATCTGGTGGTCTGTTAAATATTTGTTGGGATGCGAGCCAGCGACGTACTCCCGCGTCGCCGTGTTGACCATGACGTCACAGTCACGTCAAGAGGACTATGTATCTCCACACTTAGAACTAAGCTTCTACAACTTTAAAATCGCAGTACGGTAATGAGATAAATGATCTGGGGCTCCTCCAAATGTCTAAGAACTAATTTTTCCTAGACTAATACAGCTCCAAAGATACCACCTGGATTCATAAGTGACAAAATTAGAAGCGTGCGTTGGTCTTCACTACATACTGCCCACAAACAAAACTGTAGGCTTACAGTTTAGTGACCACGACGAAAACACTGCACACCTCAGCGCTCCGCGTTTAGAAGCGATGCGGTTTTCGTCGAGCATGGCAGTCTGGCTCTTATCGCTGTCCTGTCTTTGCGTCTCAGACAATGACAAATTATATCAAGTACATAGGTATCAGTTTGAGGGCACGTTTCCTGCAACTTTTTTTATGAAGCGCCAATAGGAAAGGAGGACTTCAGCAAATTTTATAATGACAGTTGATCTATTAATTCTCTTCCAATGATTCCGCATGAGAAATTAATGAAATATTACATTATTAATTAGCTATGTCAAGCAGTTTATCAAGAATATATTCTAAGCTTTGTCGAAGAGAAAATTTTGATAATACAACTTGAATAAATGTTATGGCTAGACCTTAAAGCCCGCGCGCTGCCAGGTCCCGATCTCCATCGTAGTTGGCCAATAACACGTAAATTAGATTTTCAACTATATGATAGTGCTATGTACGTGTTGAAATCCAAAGGACTTAACTACAGATTCCATTATAGTTACTTTCTTCCTCTTGTGCCTGAGCACAGAAGCCCTAAAAACCATTCCAGCAAAGATCGCTATTTTTTATCTCTTTAATAACATTAGACAGGACTAATGTAAAACGTGGTGTCTATAGATAACAGCTGTTTATCTTTCGTGGAAAAAAATCCGTGTTCCCAGAACATTTATTTACGAAGATACGGGTATACGCGTAAACATAGATTTTACAGAAAACGTCTTGCTAGTGATTCCTCTTAATGATTTGGAAGAACGCAAGTGCCATTCATATATGTTTTATCTAAGCCAGCAAGAACAGAGCATACAGGCCCTCTATTACATTAACTAGCACAAATGCACATAGACCTACGCCTAATAATACATATACTACTTTGGTACAGTTTTTTAAATACGCTAGTTTTAAACACTCCAGCACAATCGAGTTGGCATATTACTGAACTATTTAAGTTTATCCGTTTACAAAATAATGTTATTTCTTAAGTAACATAACATACGTAGTAACATTCGCACTGTTAACTTAATTACGAATCAATAGGGCCACGATTTTGTCGCGAAAAGATTTTTGCCCCACTTTGTTTCAGTGACTCACGTGCACATCGGCAGTTCTGTTTCAAGGTTATTGGCAGCGTGTCTATGTTCAGACACGTTTCTCATTTGACTGCACCAATCAGAATAAGAATATTGTGGTCTATACGTCTCTAATTTGCCAAGGCCAGTGAGAGTAAAATCATCCAACCACAGACGATGTAGCAGAACTGCAGGTATGCACATGACGCATCGAAACCAAATGTTGCAAAAATCTTTTCGCCATAAAATCGTGGCTCTACGAATCAATATCGCCGGTACATAAAATAGTAATCGTAACAATTATATTTTCCCCTCGAGTACAGTTTACTTCAAGTATAACTTACGCGAAAAACAAAATAAGTAAACAAACAAGTAGTACAACAATCTCGCGTTATACAATAGCAAAAACTACTTTATTTTGGTTAAGTTCAATTAATTAAAAAAATATATTATAATAATCATAACATTTTGTCTAAAAAAATATATGCTTGACTTTTTGCAGTTATTTAAAGCAGTCGGCAATGCGTTCCATAATCCAGGAAGCTGATCAGTGAAAGACTCTCCGTAAACGTTTGATTTGTGCCGGGGTATTATCAGGGCAGAATTATCACTTGAACGAGTATTATGACCGTGTGACGGGGCAGTGGCTCGAATCTACTGGAGATGTAGACTGAACTGAGCAGCTTGTATTCAGTACTTCAAATAACAGGCAAAGTGAATGTAGAGTTCTGATTTTATTCAACTCTAGCAATTCTAAACTGTTCAAGTATGATATCGTATATAAACGCTAAAACGCACAGCGCAAGTATTTCTCTCGGGCCGGGGCAATATTTTCGCAGCGAACAGTATAGGCCCACGGGCACGACCACGCACTGCAAGACCATAAATCACGGGATGTTTCGGGAACGTTCAGCTTGAAAACAGCCAGCCCTGCAGGCAGGGTATTGGGGTCACCGGGGCAGTGTTTCCAACACTGCGAGCTAGTCAACTCTAGGCCGAAACTAAAGATGAGGGGAAAATACAGAAGGAGCATTAGAATCCTTGGACAAGCTGACTGTTTATTGACGTAACAACATGGCGGAGTACAATCAGGTGTATAATGAGGTTATGGTTGGACAACACAGAGCCAAATTATGCACGTTGCAATGGTCACCCGACAGTTGCTGCGTCTGCCGCTCTCCCTGTTAGGTTACGACTTTTTTTTTTGGCCGCTGCTGCGATCGACAGCGACGCAGGAGCACTGTTGTCAGGATTCGCCAGTAAAGTTATGCGCAGTCTGGATTCCACGTAATGGTGCACTCCAGGCTGTGGTTCTGTGTCGCTCCAGTCCAATAAACTGAAGACAATCGGCTCCCTTGGGATGGAGGTGATGGATTGCTTTCCACTGGCTGTGCACGGGCATGACTCTGCTGGGTATGTTGGGAATGGTGACCCCTAATACCACCTCACATGATGCCTAATTTCTGCTCTCCCAGTGGTCGTTGAACCCGTGATATTTCGGGTCTCTAGTAAACGTGCTAACTTTGCGTTATTCTCCGACATGAGACTGGACTGCGAGTTACTGTGTTCAGCTGTGGGCCTGTAGTTTCGTTGGCGCATATTTTCAACCAATGATTAGAGGTAGAGGCAATTATTTTTGGTGAAAATAATTATGCAACAGTTTGTTCCAGTGCCTCGCGCACGTCTGCAGCTCTGCTTCATGGTCCGTGATTGGCTGTTTTTAACTCTTAACGTGTTTGGGATCTACCTGTTAATCGTAGACGTGTGGTGTCGCAGTGACGTAATTCTCATTGGCTCAGTCAAATGAGTGACGCCTGTGTATAAATACACTCTGCCAACTCTGCCAATAACTATGAAGCAAAGCTGTAGACGTGAACGTGAGGCATTGAAACAAAATGTTCTATAATTCTATTCACCAAAAAGCACCAGCTCTACCAATAATTAGGGACCAGAAAAATTCGCATTTACTCTTGGGCACAGGCTAGAATTCAAACAACTATCAGTTTGTGCCACTTTTGCAATTGGTCCGTGACTTATCTGACACTTCCTGGAAGTCGCTTACCTAATAAGCAGCATAGAAAACAAGCAACAAATGCCGACCCAAATCACTATGTCAGTGAGCAGCCAATGAACAGGTGCTATATGCTTGAGTGCACCCATATTCTTGGAGGCTAGCCTACAGTCAGTGAACCCGCGAATTTTTCCGGTCCCTACCAATAATATAAGGTGAAATGTAAAATTCCCACTAACCTGTAGTGAATATACGAAGGCCAGGAGCTAATAACTTCATAGTACAGGCCATTGAACTCTAGCCTTTCGCTAAATAACCCGAAATGTACAGGTTTGTAGTTTTTGTACACGCGGTGAAAATATAGATTATTAGAGATACATGTTTATCTCTAATATGCGCATGTTCCCATGAACCTCATCTACAGACCTTGCAATCTCTTAATATTTGCACTGAGGCTCTTCGACCTTGAAAGCCTATATATGTCGGTGGTCCTCCACTGGTCTTCGCGGCTGTTAAGGAAGATACGTTTACAAACAATAATAAATAAATAGCTAGGGTCGTCACGAGCAAGACGTGTATGGTCCTTTTCGCTTTGGTCGTGACCAAAACTGAGCTCACGAATTGCTCATCAAGGCGAGCGTCTCAAAGGTTGTGAAGGTCATCGACGTTAAAGGCGTAACGTAGGCGTTTATGCCCCGGCTCCATATGGAGCAAGCACACTGCAACTTGAACTACACCAGCGTTGCCATGTCTACTTACTGAAGGGGGTATACTTTATTCGTGATACCTTTACTTTTATACTTCTCAATTTTCAGAAACGTTTCACTTCGACTTCGCATTCCTTGAACGTAATGCCATTAGTCATGTCTGTCTGTTGACACACAACTTAAAACCGCTGCTCACACAGTACTGTAATTCAGCACACTGATATATTTTTTACAACACAGTCTAATTTATTATTGGTCTACTAATGAAGCTTAAGGCGTCGCACATTTGGTTTAGCAGTGGTTTCGAAAAAAAATTATTTTAACGAAAATTGATACACGTATAAAATTTGATTCTTACAGTTTTAACACTTATATATCATAGTTTGTAGCTGAATTTTTCTGTTGCAATACACGAAACGGATTTTTAGATTTTTGCTCCTGAATTATCACATATTTTGTTGTCAAAATAAGCCGAAACGAAGCAAAATAATTTTTTGCTAGCAAACGAATTATTATTTCGAAAAACGCCCTGCCAAATGGTGTATCGTATGACTGTTCACTGTCTCAATTTTTTGAAAGCATTTGGTTAAAAAATACTTGAATTATTTGGAATTGTTTGAAATAAATTAAAGATTATGGCCTTAATAGTTATGCCACAGAAGTACGTGTAACAAGATACAACAATCATCACATCAACGCTGTAAAATTAAAGCAATACTACCCTGATAAATGAAATATTTAATATACATTCACATAATGTATAGGAAAAACGATCCATCTCTATTTTATTTTTACTTGGGTTTTCATATTCGTGTGAAATGCAATATGTTCATTGAAGGCGCATTTCATGGAACATCTCTATATACAAGAACCCTTGAAGATATAGAGTGGTTTTTAACTTTAAAATGAATACATAAATGTCCAAAAAAGCTATTTCGGGACATTCCGAATTTCGATCCCTATAGGGTGAAAAGTGGAGGAATGTGTATTTCATAAATCGTCGATATAGCTCGGACCAAACAAGCCATCGTCGTGATTTTTTTCACCTCAACTCGATGCTTATACGAATGTCTGTGAGGCTATTAAAAGATTTTTCGAAACTCGAGTTCCTTGGGGGTGAAAATACGTGGAATTTGTTTCCGATTATTCCTTCATGTCTATCGGCATAGTTGAGATATCGAAGTGATATTAGCTGCTACGTAATGCTTACGTAAATATCGAAAACATAGTATCAGGATTTTCCCGATTTCGACTGCAAAGAGGTAAAAAAATGTGTGTGTAAATAATTTTTATTTCATTTTGTGTGTGTGTGTCGAACTCTGAAATGTTGTGTATTGACGAGACTTTTGGTTAAGAATTATGCATGATACATCGACATTTTACATCAAAGAGAGCCAAAAGGGTACAAAGTGTTTTCAATGACTCGTCGATATATCTTGAACCGAACGGACTACCGCAGTGGTTTTCACTTTTGTGGGGGCGCCCATAAAAATTATTAATTGTGTTGTATTTTTTTTTTAATTCGGCCTCTTAAAGGTATATAAATGCATGTAATGTGGTTAAGATAAATAGGCCTACTCGATGTATAATATAACCCATAGAGGTATAGATTTGTTCTTGCTTAAGGAGATTGATTACATAAATATATGTAAACAAATTTAAGTGACTGTTACAAATTCGACCTTCGAGGTCCGTGAAAGCGTGAAATGTGATTTTAAACGAACATCGATTTTTCTTCGACCAAACTGGTTATCATCGTGATTTTCACTTCAAGTGTATATATACAAGTATCTTAAAATGTAATGTCAATATTTTTCCAAATTAAACTCCTAAAGAGTTGAAAAAGCGTCAGATTTGTGTCCGATTAGCCCATGATATTTGTCTAACCAGTTGAGATATCGGCGTGTTATTTGCTTCAAATTATACTTACGCAAATACTGAAAATAAAAGTTCACGAAAATGTTGTGCTTGATAAAATTATTAATTAGCATAGGGGAACTTTAATTTGTGAACCATTCAAGACTGATGACCCGAACAGCAAGAACGGCCAGCACGAAGTAATTTATACGGAGTTACATTTTGGAAGTTTATCGATACGAAATGTAGTTAAATCAAATATCTTCTACATAAACATCGAAAACTCATATATCATAGTACGGGTTAAAAATACGACATGTTTCACTAGTGTTCCTAGCGGCTTGGAATGATCGACCAGAACCAACCAACGTGTTATCTCTATGACGAACTTTTTAACGTCGAGTGAAAATATCACATAGTAAAGATCTTAAGAGTAAATATAGGTAGAGGGAGTATCCTCTATACAGCTGCGTACAAAATTGTGTGTTCAACATGTGTCACGTGACTTTAGTGAAATAAGCGTGGGAAATTTGAAATAACATTGAGATCCAAATAATAATTGCTTAGTAATCACAACTATGTTGGGTTATTTTGGTTCCTTATGAATATATGGACTAAGGAGAACATACTACCATATTATCGCATAGTATAATTTCGTAGAAATTTCAGAACGACAAATGTAAACAATGTTTGGCACGTTACTGTTTTCCTTAACCCAGCTATTTTTAGTAAAAAGTAAATATTAGCTACATACTTATTATAAGGTTTTGAACCGAGATCTTGGTGACATCACATGACTAAATATATATTCTGGAAGGTACGCCATGAGTTTCAAACAACACGACTGCATTTTTACGACGAGAAAACATAAATAAACGACACCAAACTCTCGAGACTATGTTGGACACACATTTGTGACGTCATGTTCCCTCTACTATATATTACCTCTATTGTACATATAGATGTATTAATTGATTTGAACATTGGCCATCATTCCAAGTCGCTAGGAGCGCTAGTGAAACATGTAGCACAAATTTCTAGTCAGTTGCCAACATTGGTGTAGTAAAATATTTGGTTCAATCTCTTTATTTATGTGCCTGTATGAATTACTGATTTTTTAACGTAAAGAAGACTGCGGAAACAACATGGTATTCTATAAGCATTCTACAAGTATTACAGGCAAGCAAAGACGTGGCAGGACTCTTAGTTCGATATAAAGTGAAGAAACTGTATCCGTATGTTGAACATACTCCGCGTCTCAGGGCAGGAAGCCAAGCACGTAGCCAACACTTAGTATGTATTTAGCCCGTTTCCTACTAACACACGTCCGCTTGTCGGGCCGCGGTAAATCTACTTTACTACGAGGAGAACAGCTGGCGGCTAGAAACTTGTACAAGTTAGTACACAACATATGTTAGCAGCCTTCTTGAACAGCGAACTTCTTACTTCACGACCAGCATTGTTCGCAGCTACAATATGCGTTCAAGAATACGTACTGCCATATTACATGTTTTCACATTTTGGTTTAAATAGAATAGTTTACTATTTAGTTTTATGCATTTGGCAATGTCAATACGTAAGAGTATGATTTACCGGAAATATTAAAGTGAATGTGATACATAATTGCAGTAGTTCGTAATCTAAGAGTTATGAACGATTTGTCATTACGGTTTTATACTTAGCCTTTATTTGAAACTTTTCTCCACTATGTTGAAAGCTGACCGTAATCACGGGATACAAAATATTTTAAAATATATTTTACTTAAATTTGCGTTCCAAAGATATTTCTATTTGCGTGTTCGAGATGAGTTTAAAATGTCGCCAAAGTTTTTTTAAGTATATCAGTCTGATACACTTGGCGGTTTCTGTTGGCGTTGTTTATGGTTGGTGTGTGAAGCGAGGGTTTGCACTATAGACGGTTGTATATCGCATAGCTATAGGTGGCTGAAATAATTTCTAGGGAAAGGAGTATTTCGCGAGTTCAATGACCGCATGCTAGAATCCATTGTCTCATGCACACTCTAGTCCCGTCTATTAGTTCATTGTCTGTTGCTCCATAGAGTAGCAAGTAATGGACAAATAGTCGGGGATTGTGAATAACTAGGACAATGGATTCTAACAAGCTGGATATTAAACTCGCGAAATATTCCTTCCCCTACGTATATAACATAGTAGTAGGTGTCTAAAATAATTTAGTATATCACACAGTTATGGGTGGCTGAAATAATTCAGTACGTCACATAATTACGTGGCTGAAATAAGTTAATTTGGTAATATATTTAGGATCCGAATTTCAGTGCTATGCTTTGTGTTTAAAGAAATTAAAAATAAAATGAGTCTTAATAATAGTGTTTTATGTTGGAATTTACCCTAACTTATCCGTATACTGCAATTGTATTGGTCTGTTGTGAAACCACAGGAAACGAGAGCTAAAATGCTTACGTGGCCAACACCAGCTACTGCAACTCCAACTAGAACAGTCAACAGCCAGTTCTGTCAACCCGCATTTGACAACCTGTCTTTCAACTGTCGTCAACACCAACAAGCAACCACCAATTGTGTCAGAGGCCTTATACAGAATAAATTCCCCGCTACAATAGGCGGGTGGTGCAGTGCTGTGCTGGCTGCTATTCTGGAACCTAATTGGCCCAGATGCTAGGCTGTAACATCGCATGTACACGTCAGTGCAGCATTCTTCTAGATGTAAGCCCCAGAAGCCCCTGCTCATTTATGCTCTCGTTAGGTTCAGCAATAACAATAATGCTACACACAGGACTACAGCCCTGTTCGGCGAGGTAACTTCAGTTATCTGCGTTAACAGTTACCTAGTTTAAAACTAAATAATACATTACTATCCAGCAGTCTAGTTCAAATTTATGAAGATACATTATTAAACAAAGAATAAAATTTGAATTAGCTGGCAGTATATAACTATTCCGGCATTCCCCTGCAGTGATTACTGTAAAGAAGAAACCTAACGAAGACATAAGGTCTCACTTCTCAGTAAACTTTACGTATTCCTAATTGAGGGTTTAGCGTTTCACTACCAAGCCATTAGGCTTAATAAACATAACTATGACGGCTATAATAATAATAATGGTAATTATTATTATCATCCGCATTTCGTACACACATTAATTAGGAAGTCAAATAAGGAGGTAATGGTCAGAACTTCACAGAGATGTTTTCAGCGCTGGTGAGATGTAATAACTAAGTATGGAGCAGCGCCGAGATAAAGAGGTTGCGGAAACACGAGGCCCCCAAGAGAAACCGCCGACCAGCGGCATCGTCCGACTCGATCCCCACATGCAAAATTGTGGGAATCGAACCCGGATCTACTTTTTTGGGAATGCGAGAACCCTAGTCGCTGCTGCAAACGCGGTCCCTATATTGATTTATTAGAAAAAAAAAGAGGAAGAAGGCTTGCGCACAATGGATACACAGAGTAATATGGAGTCTTGTTCTGTTCTGTAAGTGTGCTGTTGTAGCAGTAAACAGTTCATATACTGACTTAATATCGTCCCACCAATGGACGACTTGAAATGAGGCGGAGCTTCAGTCAGGTGTGGGATACAAATCCTACCTCCATGGATACCTCAACCGAACATAACCTTCGTGCAGGCGTTGGGCTTTACATGCCCAGGATGAAATGCATGTAAATAAAATGGATTATTAGTTTGGAATTTGCCGCTTTTTCAGTTAAACATTGATCTTGTGTTTTTGTGTATCTTAATCACGAAATTAAACTAAATTTTTTAACACTTGCGTGCAAGTCTACGAGCGCACAAAATTTTTTATTTCTGCCATCACCAATCAGTATGTTTGTAAACAAGCTTTGTTTCACACAGTACTCTCCCCCTTGCGGTGTGACGTCAGAGGGCGTGTACCTCAAGTCGTCCATTGCTGTCAGTATCATCTAGTTCTTTCCTGTCGCTATGCCGAAGTGAAGGAAGGACTAGGAGGATGGTATATCGTATATCTCGCTAGCTGGAGTGTGTGTGATAGGTCGTGCAGCTTCCAGGCTGAGATACTAACCTTCCCTTCTAAATATAGCGAACTGAGCGTGCTGTTGAGCCACGCGTGCAGGCATCCTCTATGCAGGCCGTTTACATAAGATATTTCCCCTGACACCCGCCCTGCCCGGGCCATTCCTGCCACGTATATATAGTCTAGCCCACAAACTGAAGTGAGTTGTTTGATGTATGTCATTGCTAGCAAATGTTGCGCAGTCAGTCTGCTGGATTTCTTCTGATTGTACATGCCAGCTGACTAGACTCCAAGTGACTATAGATACGTTCGAAGTCTCCTGCTGGCCGAATATAACGCGAATTTTGCACGTCTCTAGATTATCACAAAAAAGTTTGCAGTTTTGTATCAAATGGGTTTTTTGCAGCAACAGACACTTTTTTAAGACAAGAAATTATACGGTTTAGACAAAAAAATTAACGACTATTTCGCTAACTGCATAGTTAACAAAAATATTAGGGCCTACTGCTTGTCTTGAAAAAAAAATTGGCCAACACAGTGAATATTATATTAGTGAAACTGCCAAACATATTTTTGATATGTGCTCTCGTTCAGGTTTAAACAGATAATTACTGTGATCATTGTGGAAACAGGGTAGCATGACCGAACTACTCAGCCGCACTGCTTCCCAAAAAAGAGTCTGTTTACTGTAGTCGACTTTTCGACCCTGCGCTATTGAATTTTTAAACTTGTTATTTTTAGTTTCAGAAATTTTTAAAAAATACAAATAATTTTTATTTTTTATTTTTATGAGCATGCCATTGTAGCCTGCAATGTCTTTATCCACTGTGATTTTTTTTTTTCAGTTTGGTATATCGGTTGGTTTTAGTGTAGTCCTTAAAACGGAAACATGCAAAATATGACTTTAACAAGTCATTACGCGAAAACTATGAGAGATAAAAAAATTTCATAAGAGCCAAATTTAGAAACATTTTGTGTCTAAAATAAGAAAAAAATATCTGGTACAAATAAAAAAAAAGGTGATGAAAATTGCGGTTGACCGCGCGTTTAAAGTCCTATAGGAAAGAGGATAATAGTAAAGCATTGCACGCCAGCTGAGTTTGCACAGAGAGTCGATAATACATTACATAAGTAAGTTAGTGACACTCTTACCGCTCCTGCCTCATACACACACACAAAACAGTCTATCTAGGGAGTTTGAGGCACGCACAGAAGTGACGGAAGCTATTAGGGCGACCTTGAAGCGAGCATCAAATGCCGCATCGCCTCAGCGATACAAGCCCTGAACAAGCGCGCAAAATTTCCGCCTACCCATTTTTACTGTGGAACCGAACGGTGACCATATCATTGTTTTTTTTGTGGAAAGTCTGTAGCGAAGTTCCGCGTACGTTTGTATCTGAGTTTCACTTACATACGGTTAGTACATTTTGAATTACGGCAGTCTGAAAATGCCGTTTTTAGTTATACCGGAGGGTTTAGAAACAGTGTTTTTTATGAGTATGGCGTCTTTAAGGGCGCGGTTAACCTCATTTTTCAACGTCTTTATTTATTTTTATATTTGTACCAGATATTTTTTTTTTATTTTAGACATAAATTGTGATTAAATATTCCTCTTAGGAAATTTGTATATCTCTCATAGTTTTTGCGTAATGAGTCGTAAACGTCAAAATTTGCACTTTACGGTTTTATGTACGCCACTAAATCTAACTGATATGCGAAACCAAAAAATTCACAGTGTATAACAAAGTTGTAGGCTACCTATGATTTGACGTATATACGAACAAAAAATAAAATATTTTTGTATTTAATATAATATACTGAATTTTGAAATGAAAATAAAAAAAATTCAGCAATTTTTTAAAAATACAAAAATATACATTTTTTTTATTTTTATATGCGTTAAATCATAGTCCACAACATTGTTATACACAATTAATTTTTTCGGTTTGGTATGTCAGTTGGTTTTAGTGGCGTACATAAAACCGTAAAGTGCAAATTTTGACGTTTACGACTCATTACGCAAAAACTATGAGCGATACACAAATCTCCTAGGAGGAAGATTTAATCACAATTTATGTCTAAACTAAGGAAAAATATATCTGGTTCAAATACACACACACACACACACACACACATATATATATATATATATATATATATATATATATATATATATATATATATATAAAACGTTGAAAACTGAGTTTAACCGCGCCCTTAACAACGACATTCCAACCTTGTTCAAAATGTGTTTCCTTTTCGTACATTGATAAAATGGGTACATGTTAAGCAGCTTCGTAAAATAACGTATTTACGAGCACACGACTAACAGCTCGCGAGTATTTTTAATTTCCCAGAGAACTTAAACGCACCTCGGCCAACACGGAACACCACACCCAGCCTCAAGGAGCCAACAATAAGAGAGTCCTAACTTCCATGTTAAACAATGAGAATCTTATTTTTCCCTAAAATGCCCGAAGTAAGTTAAATGTATTCTTACTCCTCCCTATTAACAACGTTAGAACACGCAACATAAACAGTGGAGAGATATGTATTAGAATTTTCATGTTGATAATACAATTTTTATTATTACATTTTAGTTATCAGTATACTAAATAAAACTATTTTTAATGACATACGTAGAGGTGCGTCAATTTCGCGGATTCATCTGGCAACAGGCTAGACTTCTCAGTACTATACACTCACTGGCCACGATCGATTATTCATTGGCTTATAACCGTACAAACGGGTAGCAAGTGATTGCCCTACGAATTGGTTCCCTATTTACTACTGGCTTGCAGCGGTCAAAGGCGTTTTTGACAGTGGCCGCTAATCACAGACGTGATATTGAACTATACACTATTGGCGTTCAACCTGACCGGGAATGTATCTGCGAAATTGACGTACCTCTAGACATACGTTATTAATAGGGCCACGATCTTGTCGCGAAAAGATTTTTGCCCCACTTTGTTTCAGTGACTCACGAGCACATCGGCAGTTCTGTTTCAAGGTTATTGGTAGCGTGTCTTTGCTCAGACACGTTTCTCATTTGACTGCACCAATAAGAATAAGATTATTGTGAGTCTGTACGTCTTTAATTTGCCAAGGCAAGTGAGAGTAAAATCATCCAACCACAGACAATGTAGCAGAGCTGCAGGTGTGCACATGACGCATCGAAACCAAATGTTGCAAAAATCTTTTCGCCATAAAATCGTGGCTTTAGTTATTAAAGATGCATAGTTTAATTTTGTTGTCATCTTATTGTTTTTCGTTGATAAGTTGTCAGACGGAGGTGGCAAACTTGGTGGTCTTCAGTTAATGATTCCAGTTAACGGAAGCCTACCCAGGCTAATGTTTATTCTACAACATGCCAGGAAAACTCAACGTTATTAGTTTGGCAATGGACAGTTTATGCCGCTAGTTACGCTGCTATCAGAAAGAGAGATACATAAATTGTCATTTCCGGTTTAGAAAGCTTTCGTGATTATGGACGTGAGTTTTATAGAGTGAAATTAGACGGCTGAAAAACTTTGTTTTGAGTAAAAAATTTAAATCAACTAATTTTCTTTATTAGCCTAACTAATACTAATTTAACTATGTCTCACTTTATTAGATCCTTCTGATACTTGTACTAACTCTGGCGGAAATTAGGCCTTGCCAAACCCGACCATAATAATTTCGAATATGTACCTGACTTGTAGTAGAGTTAACCTTACTCGGAAAAGCTTTACCATGAAATCATGACACCCTGCCACAGTGTTGCCAACTACGAATTCGAGTGAGTGAAGATATTTGCACTTCTTACCAACACGGTGTTGATAAATATATGAGGGGAAGGTGAACATCGTCAAGCCGGTAATGGAACTCGAGTACTCCCGAACGAGAGTCCAGTATTTATGCACGGCACCACCTCGCTCGATTTTGAAAGTTTTGTTGGCAGTGCTTCCTCTAATCATCAATAAGTTAATATAACTACGCAAATTTGACTGTCAACGTTTAAAAGCATACCTGTTATGTGAGATAGAATCCAGCCCCAGGATTTGATTACATTCTCGCTGGCATCCAGTTGGAATGTTTCGAAATACCGCAGTCTTTGCAGACGATTATTGTTAAGCTACGCTGGAGCGCTTTGATAATGTGTATATGTGATATGAAACACTTTGCAACGCAGTAGTCGGGCGACGAAGGCGATCTCCTTAATCTGAGAAATGTAATCAGTAAAATATTTAGCTGTGACACAGTGTGAAGTGTTCTGGAACAAACTGGCGCAAACTACAGACTGTCTTGGCGGCTCATATGATACGGGTAAACTTAGCTGCTAATTGGCTGGCTGAGGCAGTTGACACAAGCCCCGAGTTTGTTTGCTTCCTGCATGTTATGGCAGGTTTCCTATTGGTCTGGGTTCCGGCTAGCAGGGCAGCCGCATTAGACTGATTGGCATTAGATTTTTCAACCATTTCGGTGGCCAGCGAAGCCATTTTGCTGGCGTATGTGACTGAATTAGCTATCATACCGGCTACTTAACTTCTGTATTCCCAAATATTCTGTGACCAAACGCAACTCTCAGTTGCTTGTGGAACCATTTGACTTCTAGGGGCAGTTGTACTCTTCTGTGTAAAGTAGTGTTGTAGGATACATACGTCTGTTAATTTATGGACAACAGTCCAATTTAGTTGACGCTACTATCTTGAGTGTTCCTACAACAATCAGTTATGTAGACGCAACAACGTATTCTGTAAATGAAAATGCTCTTTGCTGCTTCTACGCAACATATTGTTACTTCCACAAAACAGATTACCGTACGAAATAAATCCAGATAGCACTGAAAACCGAACTAGGCCCTATTACATAAAATTGAAAAGCTTATATTATAAGATACGTTCTCGTAACAGTAACTAATATCACAAGAAGGTTGTTTCATAAAGACAGAAATTTATAAAAATAGTATAATAAGTTCCAGAAAAGATTTAGTAGCTTAACGAAATATGTTTCATATAAAAATGATATGACTTACGAAATACATTTTGTAGTAATAGCATATAACATAATGTTGTAGTCTCAAACTAGCCTACAGAATTAATTTCAGCGTTATTGAATACTCTAACAAGAAGAAATCAAAAGTACACGGAAAACCAAATTATTGTAAAAGTCGGCAAATAATAGCAAAAGAGATAAACCACACTGAAATTAAACAATTTAAATTTGTCAGTGAAAAACGTGCAACAAAGGTTAAATAATGTTAATTAAGATTATGGTTTTTGAATTTATTGTATTGGAAACCTAAAAATTGATACTACTAATGAGTGTAATTTTCAGTTAGTTTTATTCGTTAGTGTAATATTGCACAACGAATTTACTAATAAAATGTCTCTCTGCATGCTGGTGTTCATATCTAGTCACTATACCGGATGTTTAAGGGTTAAGAAAAGTTCAATAAACGTGTGAAATTAGCAGTTTTTAGCCTCTACGACCAATCTTTACCAACTCATTCGTCGTATACTTGTATCAACAACTACGTTTCTCTGTTTTACTAGCAAAATAAATACTTTTACAAGTAACCCGTTTTAAATAACACTTGTCAAACTTATAAACACTTTAACATGCTCTTTTAACTAGTGAAAGTTTTACTTATAATAACCGTATACAGAATGTTAGGTAATTATAGGTACAAATGAAAGGCGTGTGTCGAGGAGGATGAAACAAGCAAATAATGCTAGTAAACATAGGTCCGGAAAACGACGGTTTTTCCGTTAAGTATAAACACGTGCAAACATGGCAATGTTGCAACACTGTTACCGCCGTCTGCACCAGACACCAGTTCCCACAGTCAACAGCAAATGCAGTGAGGCTGCGTAGTGTTTGACGAGGTCGCCATGGCTCCACACACGTTTTCTAATGAAGAAATGGCTGACATCCATTTAATAAACGTACGAGCTAATGGCAATGCACGGGAGTCAGCTGGAATGTATCAACAGACGTTTCCGCAGAGAAGACAGCCTGACAGCAGAGTGTTCACAAGGGCACATCAGCGCCTTACAAGAAACAGTTTCGACACCGGAAACGGAGGAGCATGTGTTACTACAGGTGTATGCAATGCCGAGCACAAGTACCAGACGAGTTGCTGCAGTAAAAGGTGTTTCGCCATACGTCATATGGCGGGTATTACATGAGGGACATTTGTACCCATATCATATACAACGTGTGCAAGCATTGGCCGCACCAGACTTTCCAGACTGGGTTGTCTACTGCCGATGGCTCCTGGCAGAATGTGGGCGAGATCCACAATTCCTCGTGCACGTTTTATTTACAAACGAAGCATGCTTCATCCAAGATGGTATTATGCACATCCACAACACGTGGGCTTATGAGCACCCACATGCTATCACTGAGACGGCACTTCAGCGGTTTGGGCAGGTGTCGTTGGTGATCGGTTGTCAGGGCCACAGGTCCTACATGGCCGACTTTTTGGTCGTGCATACCTTCATTTCCTACAGCACAAGCTACTCGACAGTTTGGATGATGTGCCTCTTGGTGACATGGTACATGCATGACGGTACTTCGACACATTTCTTATGTGGCTATTCGGGAACACGTCGCACGTATGTTCAACAGGTTTAACGGTCATGGTTTGCCAATACCATGGCCTCCCAGGTCCACCGACTTGAACACGTAGGATACTTTTTGTGTGGGGATGTTTAAAAGCTTTGGTGAATGCCATCCCTGTTGATAGTGTCCACGAACTACAGGAACGCATTTTGGATGGTTGTCCCTGCATTCAGAACACACTTGGAATGTTTGAACGTGTACGGGCATCCGTGCGAAGACAGCTGAAGCCTGCCTTCACATGAACGGCGTCCATTCCGAACACTTGTAATGTCTTCGTCCACATGTGCAGCATTTTGACGTTCTGATAATCGGGAACATTGGTATTATGCCGTAACATGTGTGTCATATTGGGAATATCACTGGTTTCCGGAACTATGCATTATTTACTTGTTTAATCGTCCTCGACACACCCCTTTCGTTTGTACCTGTAATTACCAAATATCCTGTATATTACAAGCCAAAGGAATTACCGAAACAATATTTATATTTTACTTGTAATGTAATCTTAAATGACACTTTGTACTACTAATTTGTTTTCTGAAACAATACACTTATGTAAGTGAGAAACTTATAGAATGAATTTGCTAGCTCTTATTAAATATAACTTTGATATTTATGTATTAAACAAAATTTTCACAGCAACTTCTTTTATTTCTAAGTGTATTATTTTAAAATCTTATAAAAGCAAGCATTTTATGAAACGGGTCCCTGGATTGTTGTCCGTATTTTAACACAATTATGCGGTACGAACACAATACTTTTCTTTCAGTCATTAGAGTACCGTACAGGAAACGATCAACACCTTGTCCAGTAACACCAGTCTCCGCAAAACAAATACTGTGCTACATGCGTCATTTACACCTTGGAACACGAACATGCTTCGCTTACGATAACTAGCAAAATTTCGCTCATTCTAGCGGCGTAACGTTCGCTAGTTTTTATGTCACGTTTTTGGCGAGTTCAGTAACGAGGGTCACAACCGTGAAACATACAGCCTGCTTCATATTTCGTGCTACAACCTGGGGGCCGCAGTGGTCAGACCACTCGCCTCCCACCATGGCGATTCGGGTTCGATTCCCCCGGATTTTCGCATGTGGTTTTCCTGGGGATATCCCGCTTCCCCGCCCTTAAGGGTGTTCAAGTGCGATTATGAAATATTGTTAGATTTGTAGACGATACTTGTGAGTTCATTTTACTGTTGCGAAACGATTTTAGCTCTCATAGTTTTCTCATAACGGGGTGTCAAAAGTCAAAATTTGCTTGTTACGCTGCCACGCAAATAGTGAAAACCAACGGACCTACATAAACAAAATAATTCACTGTGAACTTACATTCCATGAGCTATGCAATAAAATATTTAAAAAAAACACAACAACGTAATATTGAATTAAAAAAAAATTGCAAAAGTACAGAAAAAAATTGTCAATTCAGCAATTTTTTAAATATATAGAAACAGTTCGTGGGATTTTTTCAAATGTTTTATTACGAAGCCCACAGTATGTTATTTTATCGTGAATTATTTCACGTACGTAAGTCAACTGGTTTTCACTATTTGCATGGCAGCAGAACACGGAAATTTTTACTTTGACGCACCGTTATGAGAAAACTACGCCAGCTAAAATTGTTTCGTAAGAGGAAACTACATTCGCAAGTATCATCTACAAAGCTAACACTGTTTCATATAAATATAATATTATGACTTCATCGCACTTGAACGTACTTAACATTCCGGAGCTGCTCCATACTCGCCTCATGTCAACCCTCACCCGCGCTGAAGACCTTGATGTTACGTGCAGACTAAAATTTATGCTTCAATTTAGAACTAAAAATGTCTTGCATTGACACATTATTCAAAATATTAGAAAATTATTGTCCATAAGTAACAGTCAAAATTTTACTGAAGTAACACGAAACACAGCATAGTAACGTTATTTTTAGCTGATATAAACCACGTGGCTCGAAGTGTTGTTTGTGAGTGGTTATCGTACGTATAACTTATCACGCCCGCCTCGCACATCGACCGTCCTCAAGGCAGTGTTTATAAATAGCCAGCCATTGTGCAGGATAGGGCAGACATCCAAGCTAGCTGTTTGTGCCCTGCACTAACCTATCTTACCAAACTGACTCCTGGGTAGTTAGAGAAATATTGTGGAGGAAGTTGAAGCATAATTTGCCCCCTCAGGTATATTTATGGGGGTTCAAGAGAGAAAACATCATTATTATATGTTTGTAAGAAATAATGTTAATTTTGTGGACGGTACTGAGAAGTTCATTCTCCTATTAAAACAAATAGCTCAGTCAATTTCTGCATGGCTGCTAGGGACATTAACTTTTCACGAAAATAATTGTGGCCCAGTTTATTTCAGTGCCTTATGTTCACATCTGTAATTTTGCTTCGTAGACAGTGATTGTGTGATCGTGTTTTTTAAAAACATTTCTGATGAAAGCAGCGAAACAATTCCAAATGTCAGGAATTTTTAAAAAATACAAAACATTTTTAGAATGAGTTATTATATACATCAAGCTATGCCCCGTGGCACGTAGTTTCACTATAAATTATCCCGTTTCATTATATTAATTGGTTTTGAGGGATGTATGAAGTAAAAAATGCAAATTTTAACTTTAAAATGCCACGAGTGAACTCGCTGAGCTAAAAAGATTTTGTACTATGAAAATGTACTCTTAAGTAACGTCTACAAAACCAACTATGTTTTATACAAATATAAAATTATGACTTTTCCCTTCTGGAACGGTCTTAAGGGTAGCAGCCGCCCCCATTTACTCCCACCCAACAATTTTGGCACGGTGCTGCTTCGAATACATCATATAGTACCGGGTGATGTGTAATCCTCTAGCCAACAAGACTGACGTCACACACAAAGGCAGGAAAACTCGTCTAGGTGTCGTTGGTGAGCTGCTTCGACGAAAATGGTTTCCTGGGGAGAGGAGGGAGGAAAGATGTAGGGTGTTGAGTGCGTCGCGTGGGCAGTTCGGCGCAGTCTTCTAACAATATTGTCTGATACAAAATTTGCCCACGTGTGTAATGAAATACCGAATTAGGTTAACAGCAGAATAACACAATTGTGTCTAAAATAAATCCAATGCACACTGTCGAATTACAAAAATGAGATAATATGGTTTAACGGCCCTTTAACAACGAGGTTTTAAGAGCCTATGAGGGTGAAAACTAGAAAGGACAACACAACAGCCATGCCCCTGCAGGGATTCGAACCCAGGTCCTCTCTCGCCGTATACAGGCGCCCGACAAATTACGCTAAGGAGGACGGCTACCATAACCAGGGCGTGGAGATGGTAGCTGCGTTTGTTTTCAACGTCGGTAGTGCTGTGCCGCCTACCTCGGCAAACAACTTCCTGAGATAAGGTAGTGTTTAGGTGCTGATAGCGAAGTCCTACGTCGGAAACTTCCGTGCAAACTCGACACAGGAAACTCCACCCACGACCGAAGAAGATTCACCCGTAAGCACCAGTTTCTTCACGCCGAATAACCTGCGAGTTGCCTCTGCATACAAAGTAATGGCGCCTTCCTACCTAGGCTTCAGCGCGTTTCGATTATTTCTATTTACATGTTTTGACCAAACTACGGGCGTAAGTGCACAGGAAACAGAAAACTGTTTAACTGCACGCGGTGCCCCTTTAGATTGGCCACTGTGCCTGCTTGAAGTTACATGTCCTGATAACGAAACTGGTATTACTCTATCCATTCTAAGGTTGCAGCTATAATTCGTCGAAGTGAATGTCAATATAACATTTTTGCACAACGTATATTTCATTTGAAATATTAAAAAATACAAGGTAACTACGCTACGGCACAACCACAATGTGCGGAATCAAGATGTAATTCAATAGCTTTGATTAATTTCGCTAGCAATTTTTATTTCGGCTGCAACCTTAGAGTGGACAGAGTAGTTGCAACTACATTCATGAGTACAGGCCGGAAAAATTCGCGGGTTCACTGACTTGTAGACTAGTTTCCAAGAATATATGTATACTGAACGTAATAGCAGCTGTTTATTAGCTACTCGCTGACACTGTGAAATGGGCCTATGTTGAGTTACAGTTTTATTATTGGCAAGGTTACTTCCATAGGAAGTGTCGACTAAGTCAACGGCCAATTGTGAACGTGATACAGACCTATAGTAAGGGCCACGAATTTGTCGCGAAAATGTTTTTGTTCCACTTTGTTTCGGTGTCTCACGTGCACATCGACAGCTATACTTCATGGTTATTGGCAGCGTGTCTTTGTTCAGACACGTCTCTCGCTTGACTGCACCAATCAGAATAAGATTATTGTGACTCCGTACCAAGGAAAGGTAAGATTAAAATCATCCAATCACAGCAGAGCTGCAGATGTGCACATAACGCACTGAAACCAAATGTTGCAAAAATCTTAAAATCGTGTTTCTACCTATAGTTGATGGAGTTCTAGCTTGCGCCTAAAAGGAAACGCGAATTTTTCAGGTCTCTATTCATGAAGCGTTTGTGAGGACATTAGAAGTTCACGGACACTTTCAGTCGATTCAAAACTGCGTTTCACTCTAAGCAACAACTGATTACTAGAGACCTGTAAATTTTGCATTATCTTTTAGATACAAGCTAGAGATCCAGAAGCTGTACGTTCGTGTTGTGTTAAGGCGCACGGTGGCCAAACTAGCTCCAAGAGCAGTTCTCTCGATTTCAGGGTATGTTTTAGCCTTCCGTTCCCCTTCTGGTTGACCCAAATAACAACATCAGTCTAAGGTAACATTGAACCATATACTTGGTGGAAAAAGTCTCTATGGACTTACACAACTTTCAAAAGTGGCTCACAGAATTCTAGGTTTACCTGTAACCTCTGTTGTCACAAATAGATCCTCCTGCACACATCACATTCTCGAATACATTCGAAAATATGGAAATGCTTACCACAACATTAGCAGTATTGAAATTTGAATGAACTTCAATAAATACTGCAGCCATAATTGAATATTTCGCAGGGCAGTGAACCAAAGTAAGAAAACTGCCAAATTTTTACCATACTATATATTTCAATAGGCTACACATAATATATCCGTAAATATAAGCACAATCTTCAGACATAGAATTTACTTACAAAAACACTAGTAACACATCACATTCCATCTGTTGCAAAAATTATTCAAAAAATGTTCCAAAGTTAGGGCGAGTTCATTATATGCATAGCTACAAACCAAATTATATGAAATGGTAACCAAAATTAAAGATAATAATAAATTAATTAATAAATAGATTTTGTGGGAAAATTAAAAAATAAAAGTAATCAGCACATTATGCAGACTTTCTAGTTAAAATAATTATTTAAAATGTAAACAAATCTTTATACTTATCCTTATGACTTTTAACAACATAAACAAAAGAAACGTAAATTTAAGGCAAGGACTTAAAATAAAATAAATAGATAATGAAAATTAATAACATAGGCAATTAAGAAAAAATAATCATAAAGACTGTAGTCTATAAGCACTACAGTGCCATGTTCGCATTGGACTTTAACTTGCCTGACAACTCCTAGAAGTCGCTGAGCCAATGATAAATAATATCATTAAACGTGCCCCATATCACTGTGACAGCGAGCAGCCAATGAATGCACAGAATATTCTTGGAGGCTAGGTTACAGGTCAGTGAACCCTACAATTTTTCAAGTCTCTACTGGTTGGTCGAAACAGAAATACAAGTACGAAAAGTCATTAAATAAAGCTATTATTTTAATTCTCTTCCTCGCTGATTATATCACATAAAACACATGTTCTGAAGTGGGTGTTCTGAAAGTGTGAGGTGAACTTCTAAAGTCATCACAGACGCCTCACAAATTCAGTTGCAGCTACCAATTTTTTTTTTTGTCAGGACACGTTATGCAGGTAATCACATTGACTACTCTACAAGGTACCATGCGCAGTTTTACAATTTTTCTACTTCCCATGCTCCACACCGAAATAAAAATTTTGTCCGAAGCTTCCCTGTCAAATTATTGTACAGTAAACAAAAAAAATTTTATGAGGGAACACAATTTTATAATTTTGCTAAGCTCTAAACGATAAAACAAATTCACGAAATGTTTTTCAGAAATGTAGCGGCCTTTGTGGTGTGAAGAGGATGAGTTCATGATGGACAGAATTTTATATTGTTTTTAATTACCCAACATAGGCTACTTTAACTCGATAATACAGAAAATTATACCTAAATATGAAAGCACTAAACAAAACGCCTCATGATACATACGCTAATGCTAGTAATGTTTACATATGGAACATTTTAGGCATTTGAATGTCGATATCGAGAATGCTACGGAGACCAATTTTAGAAAACAGTTTTAGTCGATTTTATGAGCAGACGTCAAGAATTTATACAGCAGTAATTTTGTAAAATCGATTCCCACGCAAGAGATTACAATAAAGGAACGTGTTAGTCTACCAAAAATGTGCTGAAAAACACGATATTTTTTTCAATATTTTTTTTTTGTATTCTAATTTAAAAAAAAATTTTCAGCGTTAATTTATGCACGACACAACCAACGAGAGATAGTAAAAACACAGTGTAATGGGACTGAATAACTGAAGGGTAGATTTTTCGGACATACTTTATTGCAATACATTCATCCATGGCTTTCCAGCCTCTTCATCAGTCGCATTTCTGTTTTCGGACCTTTCATCTCTTTGAAGACGAGAACAGATTTCAGTTTCCAAAACGTAGTTTTTCTGTTAGTGTCTGGAATATTCTACTGTTTTTTTTTTTTTTTTTTTAACTGATTTGGAGTATGTTAAAAAAAACTCTATCCAGCCATAGTATTTTAACTATAAAACTCTCTCTCTGCGCTGAACAGTATAAAACGTGGGATGTGAAATTCTCGGTGCCTAACGTACATAATGATATAATCACAGAAAGTTTCTTTCGGTGGTGGAATTAATTTATTTTATAAGGAAACGATTAGGCAACGATTTCGCTTGTTTATTTCGTGCGAACAGCCAGGGAAGAAACAAATCAGAGACCCTAAGGAAGTTCGCTCTGGCACCGACGAAGGCTTTCTAATTAGGAAACTGGCTGCGATTCAAGCTAACAGATTTTTTTCTTCGCAACCCGAGCACGATTTGAATGCTGGTACTGCCGAGATCAAGGATCAAGGCTTACTCTCTCTGCTCAGTTGCAGCAATGGTTGCCGTTATACTCTGAAAACATTTTCTTGGCCACATCGTTAATTTAGTTACTGGAAAAAAAAATACTTTGAAATAAATCACTGTAAAATAGTTACGTTTTTCAAGGCCTAAGTATTTTTTAAGTATACATCAATGGTAACAAAAAGTCATGTGTCATTAACAGTTTACCTTTACGGAAATTTTCGCTACAGCAAAAGACGATGTTTATGTTAAAATAAAAATAATAATATTCCATTTACCTTAAAGAAAACAACTGTGTCATAAAAAACTATCAACCTTCTGGTTTTCTTGCGGGGCCGCGGTGGTCGGATACTAACACCATTCGCCTCCCACCAAGGTGATCCGGGTTCGATTCACGGCGGGGTCGGTCACCGGATTTTCGCATGTGGGAATCGTGCCGGACGATGCCGCTGGTAGACGGATTTTCTCTGGTATCTCCCGTTACCCCCCGTCCCTTCATTTCGTCGTTGCTTCATACTCTCCTCATGTCACCCCTCACCAGCGCCATACCATTTTTAAAAATGATAACGTTATGCATTATAAGTAGGGACTGGAAAATTTCGCGAATTCAATGACCTGTAGGTTAGAATCTATTATACTACGCATACTCAAGACCTGTCTATCCGTTAATTGTCTACTGTTCCACTGAGTAGCAGCTAGTTGACTAATAGTCGAATTATAAGTGAAAATTTGTGTGCTGCTGTATGTATAGGATATTTTAGGCTTTAGAGCATTTTTAAAATACTCTGAAAACTATGAACGAATAAGTATTTTTAAGTATAAAAACACTTCAAAATATAATCTCATAAATTTTTCCTACATTTTTATTAATGTTATAATTTACTCGTTTTCTCAATGCAGACAATTATTTTTGTCTGAAAGCGATATAACTAAAAATTACTGAGCATTACAAATATAATTTAACATGTATAACACTATCCTTGCACACGTCACGGCTCTCAGGTGGGCATAGTTTGAGTGCCGCAACGCTAAAATGCCATTGTTAACCATTTTCACTTTTACTTTCCCTTTCGAACACATTTGATAAGAATATTGTCAAGCACTGCGTCTATACATGATAGTTTTAAATAAATTACCATTACAGTTATTTACATGTAAGGGAGGGCGTATGCGCGAATACTGATTCTACAGTCGAATACTCTTAAAACCATGATCCATTAATTCTACTGTTTTAAAGATAATAATTTTTTTATCGTGAACGAGAGTAAATAACACACAACGGTCGGACAGTTTTGTTAAAAACTGTTTATACTATGTCGTCTAATTTTTCAAGACAAAATGCACAATGGCTTCAGCTAATTATGCAATTAAGAAAATTATCATCAATGATGTAGTAATTTAACAATTAATATATATAATTTTTGGTTTCGAAAAAATAGAGCATACAGTAAACATAATTCTTAACTTAACTGTGGAACGGTTTTTCGATTTTTGCTATAGTTTAGAAATAAAAAAAATAATCTTCGTAAATGCAGTAGAAATTATGGATCGTGGCCTTGAAGGACTAGCTATTACTCTTCAAAACTCTTCGAGCTATGAGATACAATAATATAAATTTATGTAAAATACGACCCACGAAAAAAAGTTTACACAAAGTACACTTTTTTTTCACGAGGCCATACGAAAAAGGGCAAAAGGTTTCATTGGGTCCGAGAGCAGTAATTTGCCCACCCATGATTTACAACGTAGATCAATCCTGCGAACCGTTACGTAAAATCTGAAAGTTAGTTCACAAACTTCGCCATTCTGCAATCAAACTGCGTTGACGCATTCCGAGGTTGAACCTATCAACGGGGAGAAAAAAACACGTTATCATTATATCAACATTATTATCAAAAACCATTCATTTGAAATTATCTGTAACATTTTATGTGTGGTGTGGTCATGATATGCAAACAATTAAGGTTTTGTGAACAGGTATTTTATAACATAGTCATTACATTATGGTGCTTAAATTAGTGAAACTTAGCATGGAAGGAGTTGAATAGCGGGAATTTTAGCGGAATGTAATATGGTATCAGAAGTCATACTTTTGAAAGTCAAAGTTTAATCATGTATCGTTCCTGAGTTTTTCAATTTTATGCGATAAAAATTCTGAGACAAAATAGTTTGGAAAGGTTCTAAAGGTGCAAATGTAGTTAAAGAAGAGAGCTAGATGCTACATTTGATTTATGAATTTTCTGCAGTAACTTCTGTCTTAAAATATTTTTGATAAATGTAGCATGTTGAGACATAGAAGATATTTGTAATGATTTTTGGAAATAATAATAGTGCTATATGTTCATTTTAAATTGGACTTTTATTCATTCTTGAAAGTTAAATTATAATTCCCTTGCAATGATTCTGCATGACAAATTAATGAAAGGTTCTGTTATTATTTATGTCAAGCAGTATATCAATAATATATCCTATGTCTTGCCAAAGCGATGGTTTTGGTAATACTACAGCATGAATAAATGTTATGGCTCGAAAACAAAAAATACAAAAAAATAATCTAACACTTCCCCTTAAGGTCAATTAATGAAAAAGAAAACTGTTTCACTAATTTTTTGGGTAACCCGTTCTTCCCCTGTCCCCCTCCGCCAAGTGTAAATTATTTTCTGCGTAATTCTTCGCGAGTGCACGCACAACGCACCAAAGTTTTCTTTATTCATAAAATATCTTTGTGTACACAGTTTTGTCCTTCTAACCAGGTTTACCTCATAAAACTAACGTGTATTTATAAACAGAAACCTAAACACAACTTTCCATGCTTCTAGCTATAAAAAAAACTAACTTCTATACACATTTTCATCCCCTATTTAACCCCCTTGAGGGATTAATTTTCGTTGTCCTCACCTATGTTATACCTATAATGAAAATCTATACAAAATATGATGTTTGCAAACCCACCGGTTTAAGATGTGCGTTGTCTGTCAGACAGTATTAAAATTTTTATTAAGTTGATTTTGTTACTAAATAGTATAAAACTATAAAATGCAGTATTGCAGTACATATTATACGCAATTATTTTACTTTTACCAAAAGCTAACGTACCTCAGTTTCAACCATATTTTTTTTAATGTCTGATTTTTGTGTTATATTATTTTTATATTTAGCGGAAAGTAAGGAAATTTTATGTGGATATTTGATAGATTTATGAAATTGTAATTGCCACTACTGCTATATGTCGACACGTGCAGGCTTCAGAACGCCTCACACGACTCATAACTGTTGAAATATCTCATTGTTAGGCGAGAGAACAGTCGACCTATTTTGTAATGTTTTCAGTTCGTGTAAAGATACCCACTACAGACAGAGTACGTAATAACCCACTGCGCGTGTCTATGACAGACTGACACAAACACATGACTGACAAGACACAAGAAATATTTTACCAACGTGTCTGTACGAGGAAATACGTTAGATAACACACTGGCACTTGAACAACGACATAGTTCATGTTTGAAAACACTTTTTAACAATGTTTACCAACGAAAAGAAAACATTCCAGGCTATGACAGAATGAGCGTACTTTGGATAATACTGGCCTTATTAAAAAATAATTATACATGATACGCCGTATTTGTTCCATATTAAACTCTTATAGAAGGCCTATTTCCAAAACGAGTTTCAAGGAATGTCGGGAATTTTTTTTCCCGAGCATCAGCAACGACGAGAACGATAAATCATCATCTCTAATCACATATGGCAACGGTGAGATTGTGGTCGGAATTTTATTGTGATTGTCAGTGACGTCGACTCTTTCCAAGAATAACTAGTATTTGTATAGGCATGATAATACATGGAACACTTCATTTTCGCGTTAAGGTGGCCGCCTGTCGAAGCCGCCGAACGGTGAGCAGAGCTTCGGGCGATACAGGTGGTTCAGGATAAAGTCATCACATTTGAAACCCTTAGTTAATTTTTTACTTTTAGGTAATTTATACTTTCGTGCCACTTTTTGGTATTGGTATAAACCAATAAAATCATTTAACAATCGAAGTATGTAGATTATATTGTACACAAAAATTAACGTCAGAAGTCACAATATATAATATTTTTAATTTATTATTTCAGAGAAGATATTCTTCAAGAGTGCTGACTTTATTGTGAACCAACTATACTAGTTTCTTACAGTATAAGTGATTTCTAAGTAAAAGCATTCATATAACATTACACGCATACCCATGTCAGGGCCTCCGTTTACGTCAAAATTTTTTTTCAGGCAGCAAAAAAAAAAAAATGGGTAATTTGCTGTCTATTTAGGTATAAAATCATGGCGTATAATCTCTTGCAGTGTATACGCGTGTGCAATACACCCTGATATTTAATATTACGTCATACAATGTCTCATAGAAGAGAGTTGTTGGTGAGAAGACAGTACGCCAGTCCAGCGACTAGCGACTAGAGTCTAGGGGGAGGCGCGACGCGCGAGCTGTGTCACCCTTATCGCTTCCGCAATCCCGGGCCTCCAGCGCGCCATAATGTTAAGGGCGCTCAAGTGCGATAAAATCATAATTTTATATTTTTATGAAATATTGTTAGTTTTGTAGACGATACTTGTCAGTACATTTTACTCTTACGAAACAATTTTAGCTGGCGTAGTTTTCTCATAACGGGGTGTCAAAGTTAACATTTGTATGTTACGCTGCCATGCAAATAGTGAAAACCAACTAATATACTTAAACAAAATAATTCACTGTGAACTTACACTCCATCAGCTATGCAATAAAGCATTTAAAAAATCACAACGTAATATTTTAAATACAAAAACAGTTCGCGGGATTTTTTCAAATGTTTTATTACGTAGCCCGTAGTATGTTATTTCACTTTGAATTATTTCACGTACGTAAGTTAATTGGTTTTCACTATTCGCATGGCAGCAGAACATGCAAATTTTTACTTTGACGCATCTTTATGAGAAAACTACGCCAGATAAAATTGTTTCGTTAGAGGAAACTGCACTCCCGAGTATCATCTACAAAACTAACACTATTTCATGAAAATATAAAATCATGACTTTATCGCACTTGAACAACCTTAATTCATGTTGCCACCTCAACATTACAGAGCCTAAACGTTTATGTTGGCGCGGATTATAGCGTGATTTAACGTTTCCAGCAGAGTATGTAACCTCAGACCGACGCCGTTTTAACTACACTCCCTATTAGCATGTCGCTATAGTGAGATAGTTACGAGCGATGTATATAGAATTGTATGGGATATACATGAAGCCGTCTTCTTGAGTGTCATATCATGGCAACCTTCTGTTCACTAACTTATTGTTATGTAAATAAGTTCGTAATCAAGCCCTGTTTCAAATAGATGAGTAGTCAATCAATGTCATGTGTTATATAGCTTATTTGTATTAAGGGGTATAGAAAGATACGATGACGAGCGGACGATTGGAGTACTCAGCTGTCAATAAAATCTGAACTAACTCATCAAAATTCGATGAGTTTTTTTTTGCTGAGTAGATATTTTACCAGCGGATGTTTTTAATTATATAGCACTATGCGGTAGTATGCTATATTTTCGAGTAAAAAATTAAAAACTGTTTTTAGAATAATATGGCCTTGAAAACACAAAATATACAAAAATGGAAATTTGTCACTTTTATGATTTTTAATATAATATCTAGACCTCTGTAATAAACGAATTAAAAAAATACTAGCGTTTTTATTTGAAAATAATTGCACTATACGAAAATCTCTGCGCGAGAGGTTTACGAATGATAAAATAATAATTTCAAACGACTACGCTAATATTTTTGAAATTCGGTTGTCAGAGAGGCCTAGATATTATCATATTAAAAATTATAAAAATCACAGTTTTACACTTTCGTAGATTTTGTGTTTTTTAAGCCCTTATATTTCTAAAACAGTTTTTAATATTTTGCTCGAAAGTAAAGCATACTACCGCATAGTGCTGTGTAAGTAAACGTCCGCTGATAAAATATCTACTCGGCTGAAAAATCTCATCAAATGTTAATGAATAGTTTATATTTTATTGACGACTGAGTATTCTAGTCGTCCACTCGACATCCTACCTTCCCATACCTCTTAACATGTGAGATGTTTTCATTATTTAAAAGTGGATATAAACTAACGATAATAACTTCAAAAGGGCGTAGCACCAAAATAAGACACCCAAAAAAGTGGCTTCAAATACGTCACAACAAGCAGTTTCCTGACTATTCTTACCTCTATGGTTACGAGGTCTTTTAATTTGGAACATCCTCCATCATTTTGGATTGATTTGACATTTGTTCTGTCTTTCGTTTCCGATTTATGTTTATACGCTTGGCCTTGATAGTGCAACAAATGTGAGTTCGTGGACCGTTAAACGCCATATTAATGGAATTCTTTATTTAAATTGGCTTGTGAAATTGCGAAATATAATATAAAAAATTTAATCTTTGGAAATTCATAGTTAATTACGAACTTTAATTAACGCTACAATTCAGCTGTCCGCCAAGTTTTTTCTACATTATGCCGTGGAAATTTTTCATCAAGATGAATCGGAAATAAAAGCAAACATGTTTGGTAAATGTGTACGTTTTTTGAAAGACAATCGAGAAAATAAAAGCAGTCCCAGATACGAGTAAGCTGGAGTGAAGCTAGCTTTCTTTGAGCAAAATCGCTTGCGTCGGAATAAAAGTTATAAAATTTCAGCTTCAGAAATCGCTAACCAAGTACACACATCGCTCTAGCAGAAATTTCGAAATTATTGTTTTCGATTGCCATTTTTAAAAATACTTTCTGTATTTAGTTCCTAATATCTGTAAATTAAAAGTAATGAGCACATCTCAAAATATTTATACAGTATCAATTCGTTTCCTTAAGAAATATAACATATAATTGGGTTGATATGTACATACACACCGAAATTGTGAAAAATATTTACTACCCCTGAAAATTTTGCAAACGCAAAAGAAAACTGGAAACAAAGTGGTAGTTAGAACGTTGTCAGCCTAAAGGAAAGTATAGTATAGTATTGCTCGAAATAAGTTATACCAAAACATGTTTTATTTTACTCAGTAACCATCAGTGAGTAAATACCTGCGCTGTAGGCTACCAAGACATAAATGTATATATATGTTTCGGTAAACCTTATGTTGGGTCATGCTGTGTGGCAACAGATAACCGTTAACTTCCTAGATAAGTTCAAATGTTGCACTCAAGTGATTATAACGTAACTATGTGAGTAAGGTTAGATAAGGTTCGGACTTTCTGCTGCGTTGAAACTTCCGTAGACGTGTCTATATCGACACACTACCAAGAACTCGATATCAGCAAATTAACTGGAACAAAAGCCACTTGGGTGTCGATACCACAATGCTAATGAACAACCCTATCCTCTGACGGCGGAAAAGGCTGTCAGGACCTACCCAGGCAGCAAAACTGCGCAAAGCACCAGCATTTAGAAATATGAACTTGCCAATTAGTGTTTCAAAATTATAATTTTTTTTACATAAACAAAATAATCCAAAGCGGTTTTATACATATTTTGGTTTATTCCGTGACACTGTTCTTCAGTGTTAATTATTTCATTTCAATAACTTTTGGTTTTTCTGTACAGAATAAAACCGTTTTATGGAAATTTGGACATTGACGTGCTATTTTACAAAATCTACGAAAGCTTAGAAATTTTTAATTACAGCAAAATGATTGTCACAATATAAATGAACCAGACAGATATAATACAAATATAAACATTATTAAAACAATTAAAATTTTTGGTGAACAACCCCCTAAATAATAGGAATGTGACACAAGTATGTTCGTTCTACACAGGTTAACTTAGCAGTCTCTACAATGTCAAACGGTTATTTATTTATATAGGAAAAATCTTCTTACGTAATTGTTAAAATGTTTTCAATTAGGAACAAGCAGAATGTCTCAAAACTTTAAACCAGCAAAACATATTTCTAATGACCGTAAGACCAAAACGAATGTATTATTACTCAAGCATACGCATGCAAAACATTATTAAACTTCGGCGCTTCGTTACGCTTTGCATAACTTTCTGTATGCTTCGAAAATGAATTATTTGAAAACTTAGTTGCCATATATGTTCAATGTAAGCCACAATTTCATGAAATATTTAATACAAATTAATTACTGACTGATAAGAAACCATTTTTAAACGTACGAAGATATCTTCGTAGTGTAGTCGGTTAGGCGGTGACGATTCATGGAATACATATTTGACTCAGTTTCCCATCCTTAGAAGTTATATTTCGGAACATTTTTCTTGTTACTTGCCTACACAGTACGGGAAACCTGATCCTGAGTTCCTTAGTTCGAATCCTGGCTCGGGAAAAAATGTGTGTCCCTTCATTTCACTTCACTTTCATAGTCTAAAATCCTCTCACGTCTAACCTTACCTCACCTTTACAGGTACAGATTATTTTTAAATCAATAAAAAAAAAATCTTCATAACGTTTAAAACAATTTTTACTGTGTACACTTACAGCATCTGGAGAAATATCTGAGTAAAAGCGGATAGGACATACTACAACGGAATCTGTAGTCATTCAAGCCATTTATAGTATGCTATTACGCCATATTTACTATGCTAATCGACGAGTTAGGAGAAACGTCCAGTATTTCTTTATATCGGCTTATTCGTCTCGTAGAGACTAAGGCCACTTGATACGGTTACAAACAAACTTATAGACGGACATGAGACGTGAGAGAAATCGACCACGGCATATTTTTAGAGCATAAAAATTTTGGGAAGGAGTCTTTGGCTGATGATGAAGATCGATGTCTCTTTATGTTCTTTTTTCTTAGTTTTCTTTGTTGTATTAAGAATAATGCACATGATTTCTCATCTTGCTCGTGTCCTTTCTTTCTTGTGTTTTGTGTCGCAAGAAAACGTTTCCGACCAGGCATTGCTATGTGATTGCCTATCGTCTGGATGTAGTCTGTCTCTTCTGAAAGTTTGTAACTGCTGTAGTGATACAGCATACATATATAATATGTGTGTATGGCACACACTCTTCCCTCTGAAATGTGTGAGAAGTGCAATGAATTAGACCAGTAAGCCTGTGTAATAAAATGTACGTACAACGTTTTAAAGAACTCGGCCAGCGCACCACTAAACACTGATCACTGTATCCGTGGTGTTTACTGTACCCAGACCAACCTCGTGACTTCTCGTAAACGCCCCTGGGGCCTTACTCTGTACTCGGTGACGTCAGTCATCCGTTACTGACTTTTGATAGCGTTAGTGATACAGATAGTCACGCGTTACTGTCTTTCAATTGTATCCTGTTAACCATTTTGTAACGTTCTTTAACAGATTTGATATCGGTTTGGCAACATTGTAGGTACCTTTCCGAAACCATTAAAATCGCACTGTAAATGTTATATTTTTGGCCATTAGTAGTAACACGCGGCCACACGATTTACATATTGCTGTGCGGCAACGTGAACGTGTTTTTAGGTTAAAGGTTGGGTAATGGAACAACTTTGTGAAATGGAGGCAGAAACTACGAAGTTTCGTTCTAAGAGAACGATTGTTTGGAGTACGAAATACTGTTGCATTTCGTGAGGGAAAATAAGGAATTGTTCAGAGGTAAATTTTGATACCGAAATGTTTTTATTTTTCGTGTATGAACAATCGCCTAAATTGATCTTCGTCCATTTCTGTGAACGGATTTAGGGTATCGCGTATTTGCCTCCTCATCAATCTCATTTGCCGACGCTTTTCCTTATTTTTGAGCTCATATAAGAAATCTAACCTTTGCAATGCCGCCGCCATATTTACAACTTCACGCACACAATCCCGCTAACACCACCTCCCTAGTTGCTGTTACATAAAGTCGCTCACGAATAGTTTGAACGTCAGCCACGGCGCTATGAAGAGTTACAGAATACGACTTAGTCTCGTAACGATAGTCACGTGGTGACTGTCTCTACGTAAGGAACGTATGTGAACACGAAACAGTTGCAGAATAAGCAGCCTGCTGCGACAACAAACAACGCGCGCTCTGGCGACGACGCGAGCTGCTGCCCCGCCGCGGAAGCAGCACGGAAATAAACGCCGTGATTCCAAAGTGAAGTTAACGGCTGTGTAACGGCCGGCGCGTGTGAATGGTAGACCAGCCGGGTCCGGCGGAGCTTGTTCTGGAGCAGCAATGCTTCCTGCCTGCAAAATAGACTGGATCTCCAACAACCAGCCATACACAATTGAGTAGCAAACACTCAAAACCAGACATGTCCAAAATCCCTAAAATGAGTAAAAATGCCCTTTCTAAATAAACAAGATTAGTTACATACGAGTATGAACTCAGGCTCCATATAAACACGTGTCTTATTGAAATGGGTATGTTTATTCTCAGTTAGTGCTATTAAATGTTATGTCTAATCACTTTTTTCTACAGCTAGATAAGATGGACATGTCTGGTTTTGAAAGTTTGCTCCTCATTCTCTCGCCCTTATTGCATCTCAGTATAGGAGGTTATACAGGATGCGGAAACATAACATACTGTTTTTAAATGCACGAAATTCAGGCTGTTTATGTCTTATTTGCTGCAGACTTCCCTCTAATAAATTTATATGGTCACCGCTTAAAGTCTCGCAGTAAAATAGATCGGCGGGAATCTTGTACGCTAGTTGAGAGCTTGGTTCGATGCGACATTAGATGCGCGTTCACGTTCACTCTTATAGCTCTGTCATTCCTGACCCTCTAATGCGCAAGTAGACGGCTTTCCAGCCGCTCGATTGGCCACGGGTCACCTTTACCGCCAGAGTCACTTGACCACCACGCAGCCCAGATCTGCGTCATGCTACAAAGCGCTATGAAGTTTCTTCAAGGATATTGTTGCGCAGTAGCGTTGCGGTACCACAGACGAACTGAAAGGTGCTGTTAAGACGGGCTGTTACTAATGGGAACTAGCAATACTCTACATTTTCCCGTACTCGTGACGGCACGTCATCGTGTGTCATAAGCATGACTCTGTTTTCACTGTCTCTATGGTCATTCTTGTTTGTCGCTCATGCCCTTGCTGCTTATTATCCATGCCGTGAACTTTATTGCATGACATGAGCTTAGCTCCAGGAAACACTACTGAAAAGTGCTCAGTCTGTTTATTTATTCTGAGTAGGGACCTGAAAATTTCGCATTTTCTCTTAGACATAAGCTGGAATTCCAGAAGCTGTAGGCTCATGTAATGTTCCCATTGGCATTTAACTTGCATGACAACTCCTAGAAGTCGCAGAGCCAATATTAAAAACTACAACTAAACGTGCCTCATATAACTGTGTCAGAGATCAGCCAATGAACAGCTGTTGTCTGCTTGAGTTCACGTATATTCTTGGAGGCTATAGGCTACATGACAGTGAACCCACGAATTTTTCAGATCTCTAATTATGAGTATTGCCACGATTTTGTCGTGAAAAGATTTTTGCAGCACTTTGTTTCAGTGCCTTACGTGCGCACCTACATCTCTGCTATGTGGTCAGCGATTGGATGCCGTAACACCCAGCGTGTGGAAGTTAAACCCACAAATCACAGACGCGATGTGTCGCAGTTATCCGTGTACTGATTGGCACAGTCAAATAAATAACGACTCTGTGCAAAAAACACTCGGCCAATAATCATTAAGTTGAGCTGCAGGTGTGCTCGTAAGACACTGAAACAAAGTGGGGCAAAAATCTTTTTGTGAAAATTGCCGGGCCCTAGGGATAAGTAATAAATACTACGCTATGTATATGTGTCCGAAAAGTGACGGGTTCCTCGCTAGAGAGCACTACGGTTTCTTTATATTTTTTTTAATACCGGTAAACCGATGCGGTAACTTACTCAAATAATTTCCAGTCTTTTCGCTGGATATATTCGGAGCCCATTCACAGCGGCGTGGCTTTCAAAAGTCCCTATTTAACGCGCCAACAAAGTACAGTTTATTGCATACATTTTATGCTCGGCTGTGTCTCATACGAGCCTCCAGGAGTGAGTGCTAGAACACTCGTCACATGTGATTACTCGTGGAAACGACACTAAAACGTCGCTTCCTGCTTGTATGCGCTTCCAGACGTCGTTTGGCATTGGTTCAGGAACATTTGGAGCTGGCTGTTTTGGTTCTGACGGACATCCCTGGGCTTCTTTCGTCCTGGTGTTGACGTGCATGGAAATGTTATGGGTTTCCAGCGCCTACACTACCCGAATTCTCATAACTTACGAACATAAAATTCTACGGATGTGATCAGAACGTTTACATGTTCTAGGTACAGAACTTCCGCTGGTGTTATGGTGTTTGATCACAACCCCTGTGGATTTATCTTTATTTTTTTCTTTCGCGATAACTTCTGTTTCAGTGCATTTATTGATATTGTTAAAATGACAGAGCATAGATAGAAACTTATTAAATTTTCTGAAATTGTTGCTATCCCAATATCTTCAATATACTGTAGCAGGAAACAGCTGACAAGAAAAAAGTGCTTTATTTACTGGAGCGACTACAGTGGCTACCAAAGTAAGGGAAATCACGCCATATTTGTTTGAAAAAGAGAAAGAAACTGTAAACTATGCCATGTCAAAGCAAAAAACTTTAAACACTCTCTATATTCCCTGAGTTATGAGAAAAGCAATAAATCCAAGCTGGGAAGGATCAATCACCCTTATTGTTGCAAATACCGTTAGTACGTTTCTGTACCAGTCACACTTTATAAAGAATGTCCCGTGCCTTACTTGGGACAATGACCCAGTAACTCCTTCTGCTTCAACCAGGTGTTCGTTAAGACGTACGTAACATAGGTCGGCTGCATGTGCAGTATGTGTTAGATCGTCCTGCAGCGGTTTGTTCACTTTGAAAGCCACGCCAGTGTGATGCTAAGCGGCAAGTCAGTGTTTTGTTTCCAGCTGGAATCACAATGGAGGCAGGGTATTCAGCCAATAAGCGGTCTTCTCTGCTGAGAGTAGTAGAGTGGATAAGTATCCCTCTGTATTGTCCCGTACTTCACCCGTGGCTGGACATCCAACCCCAACATCTTCCCGCCAAGTGAGGTGATGCAACGGTAACACTCGTCTCGCATTCAGGAGGACACAGATTTGATTTCCGGCTACGACTATCCTTATTTCGTGTAAAAATCATTGTCATACCTTCAGTAACTTTTTTTACGCCCTCACACAACAAGGTCATTTGCGACGAACGTATAAAGTGCATGATAGTTGCATTCTGAGTTCACATCATTATTATGTGAAAACGATTTACTCTTGATTCTCACACTTTCTTTTCCAACACTCCGCAAATATGGAAAGTCATGAAGTGTCTCTTTATCTTGAATTGCGTGCCTTTATCTTGAGCTGCGAAGTTTGATTTTAAGTTTCGTCCCTTGATCTCGAGTTTCGTCCCTTGATCTCGAGTCACATTCCTTGGTCTCAAGTCGCGTCCCTTGATTACGAGTCGCGTTACTTGATCTCGAGTCGCATCCCATAATCTCGAGTCGCGTTTCTTAATCTTGAGATACGTCCCTTGATCCCGAGTAGCGTCACTTGATCTCGAGTCGCGTCCCTTAATCTCGAGTCGCGTTCCGTAATGGTCTACCACAATTTTTATCATCATTATTTTATTTTTATTTGTACCAGATATTTTTTTTCTTATTTTAGACACAAAATATGACTAAATTTGGCTCTTATGAAAATTTTTTATGTCTCATAGTTTTCGCATAATGGCTTGTTAAAGTCACATTTTGCTAGTTTCCGTTTTAACGACTACACTAAAACCAACTGATATACCAAACTCAAAAAAATCACAGTGGATAAATACATTGCAGGCTACAATGCCATGATCATAAAATCAAAAAATAAAAATTTTTGAATTTTAAAAAATTTTTGTAACTGAAAATAAAAATTTTAAAAATTCAATACTTTTTTAAAATAATTCGCTGTGAAATAACATGACACGGGCTACGCAATGAAATATTTTTAAACAATCCCGTGAACAATTTTTGTATTTAAAAAAATTGCTGAATTTTCAATTTTTCCTGTAGTTTCGCGATTTTTTTTAAATTCCAAAATGTTACGTCATGGTCTTTTAAATACTTTATTGCATAGTTCATGGTATGTAATATCACAGCGAATTATTATATTCAAGTAGGTCAGTTGGTTTTCATTATTTGCATGGCAACAGAACAAGCAAATTTTGACTTTGGCGCACCGTTATGAGAAAACTATGAAAGCTAAAATTGTTTCGTAAGAGGAATCTGTACTCACGAGTATCGTCTACAAAACTAACACTATTTCATAAAGAAATAAAATTATGATTTTATCGCACTTGAACACCCTTAATCTCGAGTCGCGTCCCTTTATTTCGAGTCGTGTTCTCTCACTGGTGGAGAAGCCAACTACTTTTTTTATAACTGTCTCGTTGATATGTCGGTTACAGAAAGTCTGGTTCGATGATCTGTATTATTGTTTGCAGCCTTGTGCCTACTGAAGTAGCCTGGTTGTTAGGTAGGAAGGGTGCGGGATGGGTAGAGGGTTGAAAGCAAAGGTCGTTAGCTGCAGACATGTCTGTCACCGCGACGAGACGACAAGGGCGGACAGGTACGCCGGGCGACACGTCTTCCAGACAGAGCGGCGGCGTGCAGACAGGAAGCAGGCTTGCCTGGTGGCAGGGGAACGACCCGTGCAACCACGTGCTGTGACTGTAACCTTGCCCTACACGCATCTTCCGGCAGCGCCCCCCGGAAACACAGGTTCCTCCCCTCGCTCAGGTGTGAACACTACTGCTCTCAATACCACGTTACAATCTAGGGGCCGTGATTCTCATACACAGTTTAATCTAAGGTAGTAGTATCTATAACATTTATGTTTAGTTAAATTAGTATCAGTGGCGTAACCACGATTTGGGCTTGAAAGAGGATGTGGGAATTGTTACTGGCAATTTTGTAAAGAAACACCGACCCCAGTAATTTAAGGAGGGGTTTGAAGGTCTTCCACCGGAAAATTTTGAATTTCAAAGCGCAAAAATGGTGCTATTTAAGGCCATGCTATCTTGTTTCTACTTTTTAGCTATATTAATATTTTACGCCTAAAAGAGAGCTGATATGAGCATTACCGAACTACAAAATATCACCATTGCTCACCTTAAAAATCTAAATTTTCCTGTGGGAGGATCCGCAGACCTCACAATTTACTCTCAGGTTTGGGACCCCCCCCCCCCCTTCCTTTTGCCAACAAACACAAATCCTGGATGCGGCCCTGACACTTCAGACAAGGTCGGAATCTCATTGGTGAAGACATTGTGCTCATTAAAAACACTGTTTCTAAGCCATCCAATATAGCTAACAAACTGCCTTTTCAGACATCCGTATTTTAAAAAGTACTAACCATATGTATGTGAGGCTCACGTAGAAACGTGCAGTGCACTTTGCTACAGACATCCTGCCAATAAAATTATATGGTCACCACGTGTCCCATGTAGTAAATACTGTTCGGCGGGAAGCTTACTGGATAGTTCAGAGCTTGGCTCGTTGAGGCGATGCGGCATTTGATGTGTGCTTCAAAGTGTCCCTTGTGTCTCCGTCAGTTCTAAGCTTCTAACGTACAGGAGGACGGCGCCAAAGTACAGGATGCGGCAACGTAACTTCCTTTCTGGACACGGAAATAAAACCCATTATGAAAATCAGAAAGTTTCCATTTTAATTTTTATAGTGTAGGTACGTATCTAAAGTTTGGTTTTACACAGTTTTGAAAATAAAATCAGGTAGGTAACGCCCCCCCCCCCCAAATTGTCTATTCGCTGAGTAAGCCGATTTCTAGCGTTTCGCATGACACTTACCAGCATAACAGTGGGTAAGTTGGCAGTTTCTGCCCGGATGTTGGCCTTCAGGACGTGTAGGGTCCTTGCATGGTTGACATAAACGCGGGGTATCAAATAAATAAAAAAAAATCACAAGGGATCAAATCGGGGGAACGGGCTGGCCACTTCTAATCGCCATTTATTGAGATGAGGCGCTCGGGGAAGTGTTCCCGCAAAACAGACATCGACGCCCCCGAAGTGTGGGCCGTTAGTCTGTCTTTTTGGAATCTAATGTTCCCTAAGTCCAATTCATCAAGCCGCTGGGAAAAAAAATTCCTCCAACATGTTCATATACGCTCCTCACTGTTCCAACGCATGGTGGCGATTGACAGCGGTGGGAAACAAAACTTTGCACCCACGCCTCTCGAATGAGGAACCATTCCCACGTTTCTGAGTTTCCCATACATCCGATTAATAGATTTTGAAGCACGGCAGTCTCAAAAGGTACATTTTTTTTGCTATGCTGGAGGACTAGGAGTAAGTGAGAGTGAGTGAGATTTTGGTCTGCGCTTAACATCGAGGTCTTCAGCGCTGGTGAGGGGTGACATGATGTGAGTATGGAGCACCGTCAGAATGAAAGGGCGGGGGAAACGGGAGATCCCCGAGAAAATCCGCCGACCAGCGGCATCGTCCGGCACGATTCCCACATGCGAAAATCCGAGGACCGAGCCTGCCAGGAATAAAACCTGGATCACCTTGGTGGGAGGCGAATGGTCTGACCATTCGGCCACCGCGGCCCCTGTAGGACTTGGAAACAGTGTTTTTAATAAGCATGATGTCTAAGCAATGATATTCCGTCCTTGTCTGATGTGAGTTTTACTTTCGGACATTGGTACAATAGACACAATTGAAATACTGTACGAAAACACTAAAAACGCATTTGAAGCACGTGGTTGGTGACGATCTAAGAGGTTACGGGACTTTGTGGCCATCATACACAATTTTCTACTGGCAGAGTAATGCTGCATATTAAGAACATCTCTGGTTAGTCAACGAGAACAGTCAGGCCGTGTGTCGCAGGTGGAAGGCGCGCGAAAGCGAAAGTTGTTACGTTGTCGGCCGGATACAAGGATGTTCTGACAGGAACCTAACAACATCTAGGAACGAGATGAGCGACGTACCTCCAGGGTGGAGGACGAGGGGGCTGGGGCTCCGACTACAGACCCGCCTACGCGCGAGACGCCACACCAGAAGATTACGACGACAGGGAAAGTAATTACCTCCGTCGTTGCCGTAAATAAAAAGTATGGGCGGAACTTGGACGGCTGCCAAGGAGGCGAGCTGGTCCTCGTCGGTCAGCAACTTGACCCGGGAAATCGCCGACGTCGTTCGGAAAATGAACGCGTGGGACTATCAATAAAAAATAACAGCACATGTCACTAATCGTACTGAATTGTCCATGTCTTCGTTATTCTATATTTTTGAAAGATTTATTTGAAGTATGATAACAAAGGCATAACTATTTAAGTTCCTTGTGATTTTGATTGATTTAATTACCGTAAAGCGGGGTTATTTTGCCAAATTTTGAGGTTACGTTGTACCACATACTTTTATTGAAAGTAAAAGTTTGGTAATCTTACATTGTTGAAGACATTACCAATCACAGATTTAATAATAATAAAAAAAATTACATTAGAATGACACGTATCTTGCAAAGTTACCCATGGTGGTGCAAAGTAACCTCACTATACGGTAGTAAAAAATAAATATTGATTAGAGGGTGAACCTACGGGTAGGATATCACATCCTGAGAGACAATCGACCCAGACGTTCATATACATTTCCGTCGTTTCCTGAGACATTACATGACGCGAGGACCTACAATAGAGCAGCGATGGAATGCACGGACGGGGAAACGGGAGCACCTCGAAGAAACACGCCGGCGAATGGCAACGTCCGCCATGTTTCCATAATGTGAGAAAACCAGCACAAACCCTGCCTGTAATCGAAGCCTGCGAACCAAGGTGGGAGGCGAATCGTCTGATAAACACACTACCCCATTGATTGGCTGAAACTGAGGCATTTGTAGTCGATGAAAAAAACACCACCAGTGGTCGGTGAATATTAATGGTTCTTTGTTACAATGTAATATTTTCTGACAGTCAAAAGACGATCGTCAGTAAAATCTAAGTTTTCATACATTTTACAAGATATTGTTGGTTTTGTCGACATTATTTGTGAGAACAATAGGTCGCGTGAAATATTTTCTGTGTTAAAGGTTTAACATAACATGTCTAAGTTACAATTTGAACATCACACGGACGTACAAATAACAAAAACCAACGGACATACTGAAATGAAACAAACTACGTTGAAATAACATGCCATATGAACTACTTTAAAAGCACTACAGAATACAACATTTAAATATTTTTAAAAAATTCTTACTTAAAGACATTTTCCCAAATTCCAGCGATTTTTTTCTTAAAATTAAAAAATATGTGCTAATTGTTTAAGTAGCCCATCCATTGCGATGTCAGTGTGAACTATTTTCATTCCAGTAAGTAATTTGTTTTTTTTTTTTATTTGTAGGCTCCCCGTAGCAAGCAAAATTTGATTTTGAAAGAAGTTACCGTTATGTGGAAACTATTTGAGAAAAACAAATTTACTGCCAAGATATTGAAGTCACAAATGATGTTCGCAGAACAAAAATTTTGGAGACGGGTGTCTTTACCAGCTGAGAAGAAATTAGGGCTTATTTCACGTGGGCGACTAGATACGCCGAGGCAGGGCAACAGTAATTTTGAAACTTCTTTCAGAAATCTAATTTGTGTAATGTCTATGCCCTGCGTGCTCACGAGAAACTTGAACAACTATTCATTTGTTAATTTTTTTGGGAGAAATAAGTTAATATGAGACTACTGAATTCGATTTATCTTAATCTTCTTCGCCATCGAATTGGACAACAGAGGAAAATGACTCCTTACAGATGGCATGTTTACACTAAGCTAACAGAACAGGACTAAAACTTTCACTTTATGGTCTGATGGCAGGTTGTTTTTCACCTAATCTTATGTATGTATAATGGAAAGAATATACCCTCTCACCCCGAATCAGTGAAAGTAATCAGAGAAAGTAATTAGCGAAATATTAATGAGAACATCTCTGACTCACTCGCCATGACGAGTCTAAGATGTCTCACAAGTTAAGGTTTTAAATAAAGCAGTACTGTAAATACGATGTTTTTTTTTATATTCGACCTAACTCTGTAGTAAACATAAGAACAAACTAAACTGAAACCAAAGCTGAAACTGTCAAAAGATACTACTTGCTTTTAATTTAAACATATTTCTAAAATAATTATAGGCTACGTTGACGATTTGGAAGAGTGGTCTTCAAACTTTACTTTTTTTCACGAATCACTGGTAGCATTAAAGACGAATTTAAGAAGAGGACAATGTACTGTACCTGGCGCATGGACGATTATGTACCGTGCCACGATCGGTATTTTTAAGCGAAACTGCTAAACGTGTTGACAAAATGTGTATCTTGAAAAAAAAAATTACAACTATTTTAAACACGTTCTGAGACCCTTTAAAATACCCCCTTTTTTTTTTATAAAGATTATTTGTATTCGGAATTTGAAAGCACCGTAATCGTATTACTATTAGAGAAATGTATGTAGGCTTCTCAACATTTCTAAAAACTGCCTTTTCAGACTCATGTATACTCCATTTCATATAAGTTTGGATAAATCTGACAGCAACTTATGGGCAATAATTTGTAATATTTTGTTATTTTTGTCACTACACAAGGAAAACTTTGCAGTATAAATGCTGTAACGGACATTTCAGAATAATTTTAGAGCTAAAATATTTTGCATTGTGCAACAAATCACAAAATACTAAAAAATTATTTCCCATAAGTTGCTGTCAAATTTATCCAAACTTATATGAAACAGAGTATATCTGCAGAAAAGAAACGTTAGTTTGACGTCACAGCCATACTTTCCACAAGCTAAATTAAATGGGAAAATTACACAAATACAGAATACTATAAATTCACTTCGTGTTTATTTAGTGCTCCGCGCATTAAGGCGGGCATAGGTGGTTCGCCAAGATTACTATTGAAAACTATCTTCTTTGAAATAATAACTAAAAAGTATTATTTTATGTGACTTCACACGTAAATTTTTGATTATGGTTAGAGATAATGGTTTATCGCGCGGCTGGGTTTCAACGTACGTTCAGCTTACCAAAAGTTTACTGATTTTCGCTTGTACGTGGAGCTGTTGCCCTATTTGACTGAGCCAATAAGAATCCCGCTATTGTAATATTTGATGCCTTTTGTTGGTCTGCAGACAACTACGTGTGTCAGACGTACTTTACCCAATCGCGTGTGTTGCAATTAACTGCAGCGTTTTCAAGGTATGTTACTAGCACAAAACATTTTCGCGATATACCATTATCTCTAATTATGGTACAATCTGCACACTTTGAATATTACTTCGGGTGCTTTGTTTACATTAAAAAGTGGCAGGAAGCTATGAATTACGTGAAAGTAAAAATTAACTAGAATTTTTAGTTCCCTGTTTTAATGCCTGCAGCGCGTTTATAAAAACCACTCATTCTTAAACTCCTTTTAAGAGTGTGTGGTAGATAAATATACGCTGAAAACATCAATTGATTTCTATGCTATTTAAGAAGCCAATATGGATAAAATACTCAATGACAATCCTAGACAATGGTATTTGCCAACTTTATTAGTAAATATTTATCCAGAATTACTAATTCGTTACGCGTGATCTCTTGCGCCGCAGTTAAATGCACGAGGTTCCGGCGTCAGAGATTGTGCCTCAGAAGTTAGTAACACTGGAAACAATTTTGTTTATAACGTTCGCTAAAACTGTGGTCTAGGATTGCTATTGTTTAATTTTCGCAAATTTGCTGTAAGAAACCTACAGTTATAGATTAATGCTTTTAGCGTTGAGTTATGTACTATGCCCTATTAAGGATGATAACGCACTATTACATCGGTACTATACACGCCCCGCCACTTCTCTGACACAACTGCGCAGACGCGGCTGACTGGCTGTCTGACCATTTATCACAACTGACGTGGCGGACACAGACAATACGAATGCTACAGGATAGAGTGCAGCACAGTAGACTGTAAATTTTTATTTTTCTGGCGTAATTATTTTGGTTTAATAAATGTGTTTTGGTCACTTTAATACGGTTACATTGGAGGCATAAGGATAAAGAAAGTCAGTACTATTTTATTTTTTGAAATTGGTATATATATATATATATATATATATATATATATATATATATATATATATATATATATATATATATATATATATATATATATATATATATTTTTTTTTTTTTTTTTTTCAACTTTATAACGACGGAATTTCCTTTGTAAATGTAATCTAACGGAAAATTTAAACTTAAAAGACACTCGAGACAAAGCTACGTACTAGGAAATACGTTAACTAAATACCCTTACACAAAATTACTGTTTGTTTACAAACTCCAACACTTCCACGCGATTTCCCGTTTAATTTCACGTATCTCGTTTCTGATTGGCGCAAAGTACAGTTGGTGCAGACCATGCTGGTGACCTCCAGAGATGAAAGTTGCCCGTCTCTGGTCAGGCAGCTCCGTATAAATCATCTGCACCATCTGCACATGACGTCTTGGTCACGTGGACCAATCAAATACTCTATCATCTGCACCATCGGCTAGGACATATCAGATGGACACGTCTGTACAGTTGTGCATGGGCCTTAAGAGGACTGTTTACTGGTTTGAAATTTCCGTTTTTGACGCGCGGGAACGGCTGGCTGAGCGATAAGAGCCAAAGCACCACTCTCGACGATAGGCACATGGTCTCTATTCGCAGCTCGCTAACTGGCGTGCAAGGTTTTCCTAGAACTCTTTTGCTTATTATGACTGTAAGCGGTGACCCTAAACTTAATTTTTGCATAGTATGAAGTAAAGAACAATGCACGGACCTCATTTTGCAATATACGGATTCCGGTCGTATTTTCAAAGTTACAGCAGTCTATAAAAGCCGTTTTTAGCAATTTCCAGAGGCCCAAAAATCATGTTACCAACAAGCATACTGAATTTTCAAAAAGTGGCATCTGTAGTTTCAAGTGGGTGTTCTTTTCATAGATAACAACAATAAGAATAAGTTCGGCGGTTTCGCGTAAAAAAAAGGAATTCGCGTGACACGTCACAACACCGTCTAACGGCGAAGTACACAGTCCTCTTAAAAGTGGTTCTTTGTTCGGCACTGACTATTATAGGTAGCTCTGCAAGGATTCGAGACGCCGTCCCTCTCGCGCCCCGTTCTGCGCACACCTCGCCTCCCTCATTTTCCCATCCACTGTAACTGCTTAGGATTGTTTTAATGCAAAAAAAAAATTATGTTCGTTAATGGGGAGTGTTAGACATTTTTTTTAGCCATAAAGTTTATTCAAATTGTATCATCAAAACTTTCTTTTCGACAAAGCATATGATATATTATTGGTAAACTGCTTGACATAAATAATAACAGAACCTTTAATTAATTTGCCATGCAGAATCATTGCAAGGAAATTATAGGTTACTTTTCAAGAATTCCTTTGTAATGATTCTGCGTGACAAATTAATGTAAGTTTCTGTTATTATTCATGTCAAACAGTTTACAATGAATTGAATAATACCTTATCCCCCTTAATATTATAAAAGGTATATTTATTTATACATGTATTAATTTGCATTAAGCATACATATTTTGGAACCCATTGCAAAACTAAAGAGCGAAGCCTTAAGGGACCTCCTTATTTAGACTGCGTGTGTGTGTGAGGCAGGAGCGGTAAGGTAGCCGTTGACCGACGTATGTAATGTATTATCGCCTCTTCGCGCAAGCCACTCAGCTGGCGTGCAGTGCTTTACTATTATCCTTTTTCCTATGGGACTATAAGAGGTGACCACATTATTTTATTTGTGGGCAGAATAGTTCATAAGACTAACGCTTGTTTCTATATTTGTGTTTTTAGAATCCGGTTGTTATATTTCCACATACGACAGTCTGGAAAATACATTTTTGACCATTTTGAGGGGCCCGAAGATTATGTTTCTAATACGTTTAAAACTAACACAACACAGTTTGAAGCGTGTATTCTTTTCGTAGACATACAAATATACTGGGCGCTAAATAGTTTCATAAAACAAGAATAGACGTAACTCGCTGCAACGCATTTTAAGCGCAAGTGGGGAGGCCCCTTAAAGGTGATTGTTAGACTATTTTATTTTCAGTTATTTAACCATAACATTTATTCGAATAGTATTATCAAAAATTTTTCTTAGGCAAAGCATAGGCTATATTCACGGCAAACTACTTGACATAAATATTAATTGAATATTTCACTAATTTGTCATGCAGAATCTTTGCAAGAGAATTATAGGTTAACTTTCAAGAATTCTCTTGCAATGATTCTGCACGACAAATTAATGAAAGATTCCATTACTATTTATGTCAAGCAGTTTACAAAGAATATATCCCATGCTTTGTCGAAGAGAAAACTTTGATAATACAATTTGAATAAATGTTATGGCTAAGAAACTGAAAATACAATAAGATTGTCTAACACTCGCCCCTGAAATGGCCGTTTGGATGAACGTAGTTTGCGCGTTCGATGTCGAGAAGGAAGACGCGGTGAAGACGACACAGCACACATCACATCTCACCCTAGACTCCAGGCACTAGTCATTGAACTGATGTGTAGTCTTCTCGCCGACAACTCGCCTGTATGACACTCTCAGTGGTCACCATATCATTTTATAGCGTATTATTAAAGTTAAATGTGTTTTGTACACGTCTTTACCTTTTACATAAAATCTGCTTCAACATTTTTATCCCTTAAAAAGACAGCAAAAAATTCCCATTGTAGCAATTTTCAAAAGCTAGAATAATGCTTTAATGAGTAGTACTGAACTTGAAATGGGTAAACACACGTGTAACTTTTTTCAATGATATTCCAATATTTCAAATCAGACATCACTAATCTTTGATAAGGGGTGGATCGGGGGGG
>PNEQ01003141.1:9454-36967 GCA_003012365.1 Medauroidea extradentata | reverse complement strand
AGGAAAAAAAAAAAAATTGTGAAAATATAACTGTAAAAAAAAAAAATAAAAAAAAAAATACTTTGGTGTACATATTGTACTATATTTTAAAAATATATTATTGGAAAATATTACGCACACAATACTAAAAAGCAAAAAATATATTAAACAAATATTTTTTTTTAATGTACCATATTTTTTAAACGAACAAAGAGTACAACATAATTTCTCGTATAGAAATACTTGCAGCATTAAAACAAAAAAAAAAAATGTGGGGCACATGCAACAGGTAATATGTATAACAGTTGAATCCCGTTACTACGAGAGATTATAGTAGCACAACAAATTGTCATAATTATGAGTTGTAAGAACCAAATATTTTTATAAACAAGCAATTTTTTTAGGTTATTGACATGATTACATGGACTGGGAATAATAACAGTACAGTTTACCTTGGTTAGTGTCTCTGCTATTATATAACAAACTGCCAAAAATAAGAAGGCATGTGTTTACTAGGTGTAATATTCAATAATTTAATTATTCAATAATGTTCATTAGTTTTTTTATGTTACCATTTTCACTCACTACAACACGGCAAAATGTAAGGTAAAGAAATAAAAAAAAGCAGTCTTGCGAGGTGGCAAATAAAATGAACCACACTGCTGACCCACTTGTGATTGGCTGAAACAAACAATGCTCCACCAATGAGATGTCTTATGATTGGACAAACAGAAGAGTAGCGGATGTATATTACTACTCACATTGTGAAGTATTCAAAGTGATAACAATTATGATTTTATTACATGATCCCAACTGAGTACAGTTTATTTATCCATTCCTACATTAATTTTGTCAAAATAAAAACCTATAGTTAAGAAATCAAAACACGTAAGTATAAAAAACGACACAAGATGTTTATGAAGCTATTCAGGTTATGTTGGGTAGTGTAAAACTTCAAATCCAGGCGTTCAAAAAGTGATCCAAATGTAGTTTGTTTGCATGCTTTGCCATGATTGGGTTGCTCTGATTGGACCAACCTAACGTGTTCAAGAAACAGCTCTAGCAGGTTAAGTTTCGTAAACATAATTTCTTAACTTCTTGCAGTATAACATACACAATAAATTTATAATAGTTTGAAACTGATTCTGCAGTGCTGTTCATTATCGTAATAAAATCAAGATGCATGCAATCAATGCTGTGTACTCAACGGGCCGCATTTGTTTACATGTAGTACCAAGATGGCGTCCATAACAATTGAGGCAGGCTCAGTCATGACAGCATTGCCAGATACAACTGAATTTCCACAGTTACTGTATCTCACGCTGTGCACGATACGCTGATAAATGATGATTCTCATGTGCACTTCGATTTACTATGTGTCATGTCTCGCCGCCAGAGGAAGCGAGTTTAATACTACTGAAGCATTGCGTCCGTGCTTCCGCGGAAAAATGTGTGTTGTCCCATAGTGTGTGTGTACCTTTTTACAAATATCAACTGTAAGTACTTGTACCTCTGTCTGTAATATTATTTTGTTAACCTAGCGGCCTATTTCCCGCCATTCTTACAACTGTATGTTTTTAATTGTAATTAAAAATAAATTACTCTGTGTGTTGATGTTTCTGAATCTCTCGTATTTATGAAAATGCTCATGACCTATTGTAATTATCAAACCTTTTTATAATAAACTGAATATATAAACTGATATTGCATTACAAAACACTTGTAATTACGAATGTCTTGTAATATCCCTTGCTTGTAATAACGGGATTCGACTGTAGTACTTATGGAGTGTAGCGAGTAGCTGTCGTAATGAAAATTCACACAACAGTTAATATCATTTGCAGTGAAATAAAATTGTTAGTGACTTAGGTGAACTATTCTTGCATTAATAGGGAAAATTCAAAAAATATTTATTGTATTTTTATTTAAAAGTGTGTTTAATTAATGAACAATAGTACCGTACTTTCTTTCTTTGCGTCTATGTAACTCCAGAAAAACTTAAATAAAATGAGCAGTATGTCTTGCGCGGCAAAAACGTGAACCACCATGTTGATGTCCCTGTGAAGTCACGATAATGAACATTTAAATGTACGTAACACACAAACGACAGCAACATACGTTCAAGCCATCAAAATGTGTTTAATAAAGTAGTTTATACTGTAAAATTGAATATGGCTTGAACTCTGAAGAGTGTAAATGTGGATAGTAGTTTGTTTGCACAGCAATAAAATGCAATTTACTTGAAATAAAATCTTAACTTTAGCACCATCTGATAAATCAAGGTGTGCTGCGTAGTTTAAGCTTCAAGAAGAGACCTAATACAGTCAACTCCCAATTTAACGACTCTTCACAGTTTTCAGGAATAAGGTCGTTATTTCGGAGGGGTCGTTATTAGAATTTTAACCAATTTTCGGCGATCCCCGACCCATAAAATGTCAACATTGACTGTTTTTTATCATTGAATCAGCGTTCACTCATCTTTGGCGCAAAAATTATGTGTTTTTTTTATAAAATTATGTGTTTTTTTTTATAAAATTATACACATTTATTTTGAAAAGCAAACACATTATTTTTTAAAAGTATGCCAATGAAGTGGATCTACCACCTTTGTTTACTTCAATATAAAACATAAACGTTGCAGATAACATAAATTCTTGTGCTCGCAACGATCATTTTCGGAAGTTATTTGCAAGAATACCGCAACAGAGTTTATTGCAATAGTAATATTTTCCAGTAGAGTGGAGTATTTCGAATTAATATATACACTGAAAATGGTTATATGACCTTTCTTTGGATCAAAATTAAGCAAAAACGTCGCTGGAAATGTAGATTCCTGCGCTCACAACGACCGTTTTTGGAAGTTGTTTGCAAGAACACCGCAACAAAGTTAATTGAAATAGTAATATTTTTCAGTAGAATGAAGTATTTTGAATAGATAGGTGCACTGTAAGCGGATATATGACCTTTCTTTGGCTCAAAATTAAGCAAAAACGTCACCGGCAATATAGATTCATGCACCCGCAACGACCGTTTTTGAAAGTTATTTGTAAGAATACTTCAACAAAGTTTAATTGAAATAGTAATATTTTTCTGTAGAGTGGAGTATTTCGAATAAATAGATACACTGGAATCGGATACTATGTCCTGCGCCCGCAACGACGGTTTTCAGAAGTTATTTGCAAGAAAGCCGCAATAAACTGTATTGAAATTGTAATATTTTTCAATAGAGTGACGTATTTCGAATAAATGATACTCTGGACGTGCCACAATGTTGTTGATTGAAATAGTAATTTATTTCAATAGGCACATACATTGGTTGATATCTACGACTTTTCCTCGACACATCAGGCACAAACTTTACCAGCAACGGTAATTCTAGTTGGCACAACATATGTTTTGATAAAGCTGTTTGCCTCCTGGGAGCTCGTCTTGGCAGCGAGCATACACGTGTAGGATAATTTGTGTGCGCAAGGACCTATCTGGAAACTGGCTAGCTCAAAAACAACATAAACGACGTGTGTGCTGCGTCACTTGTGCCACTTTTGACCACTACCTAGTCACAGCTCCTGACTCTCGCTGGCTCAGCAGATGGGACGTGATGATAACACTACTCGCTTTGTTTCGTAGTTCTTTCGCTTTCTAGCTCGGCCGGCCATGTGTGAAAATAATCTACTTATATAATGGTTCTACTCTGTGCGCAAGTTATTTACACACTTCACCAATGTGTATAGAGGGGAATTTGATACTCAGTTTCAATTTGTTCACCAACAGTAAACAATTACAAACATCAAGATGTTGATCATTGTTAATAAACTTGGATAACACAGTCACAGAATAACTTTAAACCTAAACAGTGATGGTTCACATTTTCTTTTCGACGTATACAAGAGTATCCACAGCTGTTATTTACGCTCGAGCCGATTGCGCGTGTGTGTGTTTGAGCACGAGCGTACGTGTAGGCTAGTGACTCACACCAAACGCGCTGTTGTCAAGTGTCCTAATGTCCTATGCCACGCATATATGAGACTATATGCACCCGACGTTTGGTAGTGACAATTATGAAGTGTCCTACTTTCACTTGTTAAAAGAATGATTTATAAACATTACTGTGTATACATCATTAAATTACATGGTGGTAATTGTATTTAATAGCATTTAGTTAACAAAATGGAAAACATAATAAAGCTTAAATAAACACGACGTGTAATCATAATATCGCAGGCACAAAGACAGACTACAGTATCCAAGGGTACGAGAAATCAGTGGCAAAAAAATTACGGCGCGCACATGAAGAAAAAGAGGTGCGCAAACTGCCTTTTTGGGGTGGTTGGTCAGGTGGAGGGAAAGAAACGGGCGGGTCGCTGACGGCCGGAGGATGGAAAGGGGCATTTGGGCCGGCCGGCTGGCTATCACGTCGTGCAGAAGGAAGATGCAGCAACATATATTTTTAGAACAAACACGCCGTGTGCAGCAGTACAGTTTTCAAGAAATAACGGCAACAATTTGTGACCATAATAAACGCAACGCCTTTTTCTGCTATTTTCTTTCAATTAAGATTTTTTTAGCAATTTTTTAAAAATTTTCTACGTTTCCTGGAAAGAAAAGGTTATTACTTCGAGAAGATCATTATTCCCGGGGTCGTATAATCGTGAGTTGACTGTAGTCTGCTATTAACGACGAAAATACAGTATGCGTATGTAATGCTGTATTTTGTACAACATGACACAGTTAGCATAAAATAAATAAGTTCATTTAAGTTGAAAATTGCAGTCAATAGCATGCAGTTTGCAACCTAATCTCTACAGCTGTAGTGTTATGGCTGTTCCACTGGCTGCGGCAATGTCATTAGCCAATAGGCGAGTTCAAACACCCGTGATTGGCCGATAATTCGAGGGGTGGGCGGGGTCTTGCGAAACTTGCCCCGAGATGGCAGCACAGCTGTCTCAATGCCGTTCATGAGAAACGTAAAAATTACTGAGAGAAAAAATGTACTTGTAATATAATTTATCTGCTATTATATTTTTTCGACTCATGCAACCAGAATGTTCTATCATAGTCAGTGCCAGGTTTGGTTAAACACATTCCAAATAGGTACTAGCTCGATAGGTTCACTTTTTATACGCATGTGAACTTTATTCGTCTGACCTTTCAAACCTAAACTTATGATTATACATCAGATCTGTAACATTAAACTGAATTCGTAGTAAGTTATTATCTCTCTGGAATTTAAATTAAATTTACATAAACTCAAACCTATAACTAAAACGTCGCAATGTGTGAGAGCTAGGCCTACAAATGCATTGCTATCTTCACTCCTTAAAATCAACTCGTTGTTGGCTACGAAAAATACAACCACGCATGCCCAAAATAACAGATGAATACCCCTAATTAACTTTTACGTAACCGGGTTCGCTAAATTTGATTAGTTTTTTAATTTGTTGAAAAATTCCAATACTCCATAATGCCTGACTTGCGGTGGCTAACAAAAACAAGTAAGACTACGTCATAAATATGTTAGCCGATAAGAACACCTTTTTAATGTTTGTGGCGGCGTTTGAAAATATGGCATTTTTAAAGCTGAATAATTCGAAAATTAGAGTGTTCACGGAGCTATTGCATTGCCTGGCTGCATTTACTGCCGAAACAATTTGGAAGAATGAGGTAAATATTAAAAACTTTTTCTAGGAATTTTTCTTACTACCACATATCATCATGTTTTCATTTTAATCTTACAAATATTTTTATAGGAGAATTTATTGTGTACTTTTTTTGGTCCATTTTAAAACCTGGTATAATATATTTTTTAATTTAATATCATTTTCACCTTATTTCGTGTCAATAATTAAAACATTAATGGAGACAATGAAAAACATTATTTGTAACCAGAGCAGACCAACATACGTAACAAAAAAGTGTAGATCCAATGAGTGCCCATGCTAATACAAATGAAGATGCCTTTTTGGGTGTCACATCATTACAACCACCTGTCCACTACCATATTGCTGTGTGATAAGGTTGTAATCAAGCCCCTGTTTCAAGCGGATAAGTACAATGGAATATCAGTTACTACAAGAGGTCATAATAGCACAAAAAATTTAAGTAATTATGAGTTGTCATAATAACCGAATGTTTTCGTAAACAAGCCATTTTTTAAGTTGTTGACATGATACGTGGGATGGGAATAGTAACAGTGCAGTTTACCTTGGTTAGTATATCTGCTCTTATAAAACAGACTCTATGAATGATGATAGGTATATGTTTATTGGCACCCCCCCCCTCCAGCTCACTCACTGAGGCTAGCCTCAGGCCGAACCCAGACTCTCGAGGGACACAGCCGTTCTTAGCCGGCGCAGGCTTCACCTCTCCCTCGGGGACCATCTACCATTACACAAAGGGCTGCGACGAGTCAAGCTCTAGTGGCGCCCAACGTGGGCCACAGAAGCATTCAAGGAGCAGAAGCTGAACCCCAAAAAAAACCCTGAGACCACAGACCTCAGTTCGAAGTTAACTGCGAAACTTCGTGGCGCCCAGATTATCCACTAGAAGCACCATGTCGGATCTTGGTTCTAATGAGGAGGAGGCCCTTCCTCCATGCGCCGCCAACACCTGCACCAGAGAAGGAGCCCACCAAATTTCCTGCGCCCACTGCGGATGACAGTTACATCACACTTGTCTTGGATGGGAAGATAATCCTCTGAACACCAAAGGACTCGGGTATCGTTGCACAGACTGCTACGAGCGACAGAAGAGATGCGATCACGCCCTTTGTACCGGGGAAGGCACCTACCAAGTTCAGTGCCATTCCTGCCCCCCCAACCTTCCACTATGCTTGCCTTGGCTGGGCCGACACCCCAACGAGAATTCCAGGGACTCGTCTTCAGATGTGCCGCCTATAAGACAGTCTCTGCCAACCACCTGCTATAACCTGTCGAAAACAGGGCATCTCGACCCCCTGACAGAGGGAACCCAGATCGTCTCCTACTACCATTATTCCATGGGAAGCCCTTGGAAGACCCCAGTACATTCCTGCAGTAATGCGAGGAAGAACTTACCATAAACCAAATACCTAACAAACACTGGGTCCTCAGGACGTAACGCCAGCTACAGGGAACAGCACTTTCCTGGTGGGAAAGATATGGGGAATATGTCGCCACCTGGCAACAGTTTCAAGACTGTCTCACAAACCGCTTCTCGGGACTCGATGTCAAAACACTACTCACCCGAGGGCTATACAGCACTACTCAGAAACTAGACGAAGACTCAGAGGCGTTTATACGAAGGAAGGTCCAGGTGTATGAACGCATGCACCCCGGAGAGGAAGAGAGTACGTGCATCGCCACTATCCTAGAAATGCTTAAACACAATTCCCGGTCCTTCCTCCGGAACCCTAAACCTGAAACAGTGGAGGAACTCGTAGAGAGGACCAAGGCCTTGGAGTTGGATCAGCCCTCCACCAAGACTAACCCACAGGTCACTACCCAGCCAAAGGCTTCGAAACCGGGACCCGATAAAGAGAAGGCATCTCCGCCCCCAGTGTTACCGAAATGCTGGTACTGCCTTGTTCGCCACCTGCATCGGGATTGCACCGTATACTGGGAAAGGCAGGCACAGCACCTCACGCAGAGGAATGCTAACCATAACCAAGATTTGGGAAACTCTGGAGCCGGGGGACTCCAACGGGTCTACTGCATAGAAGTCTCACCCTTACCACAAATTTGGGTTCAGGTGCAGCACCTTGTAATTCTCGCAGTCCTCGACACTGCCGCCACCACCAATTTCATCAAGGCACAAGTACTTCCCCTCGAAACCAGGCAAGCCATACAGGCCTTCCAGCAACAAGTGCAATTGGCAAAATGGCAGACCTACCTTCCATTAAACAGAGAAGTGACTCTGCCACTTACCACTGTCGCCGGAACACACACCATTCTCTTCTTAGTGTCTGTTGAGCTCGACGAAGACATGATCCTTGGTCAGCAGTGGCTTCAGGATCATAACTGTGTCCTCGACTGCAGCCAAAAAACACTATACCTGGGGCGAGAAAGACGCCACACCTTGCATTGGGGAGTATCAGCAATAGAGGCGCCAACACAAACTCTCCACCCGAAGACCTGCAATTACAGTTGCAAGAAGAAGAATTTATTCAACTCACTAGCCTTCTCAACCAACATATTGCGGCCTTCCAGTCAGACAAACCACCATAGGGATCCACGACATCCAACTACAGCACCAACAGCCAATTTATTGTCGCCCCAACATACCTTCCGCCCAGAAACAGGCAATCGTACGAGACCAGGTTACCAGTATGCTGCAACAACTCATCATCGAGCCTGCAGAATCCCCTTATAATTCACGTATCATACTGGTGCCGAAGAAGGATGGCGACCCGAGGTTCTGCGTTAACTATTCACCTCTCAATCGAATCACCTTGCCTATGGCACCACCAGCTCTTAACGTCACCAATTTCCTCCGCAGCCTAGGCGAAGCTAAGATTTTCTCCATAAGGAGCGGCTACTGGCAGGTACCAGTACACCCCGATGCCAGATGCTATACCCCTTCACCACACCAGACGGCGAGCAGTTCCAGTTCTGCGCCATGCCCTTCGGCTTGAAGAATGCGCCAGCCACATACCAAAGAATGATAAACTGCCACGTCCTGACAGGATATACTGAAGATTTCTGTATCGCCTACCTCGATGATGTAATCATCTTCTCAACTGACTGGGAAAGCCACAGGCACCACCTGCATCACGTCTTGGAGCGTTTATGACTCCACAACCTTACCACTCGGCTTGAGAAATGCCACGTCGGTAAAAGTACCGTAAAGTATCTAGGGCACGTGGTGACGCCCGAAGGGAACTTCCCCCAGATAGAAAAGGTGCAACAAATCTTGGAGGCTGAGTCCCCCAAGAATACCAAGCAATCGCGTCAGTTCCTGGGACTGTGCAATTGGCTTCGGGACTACACATCCAACATTTTCAAGTACGTGGACCCACTTAGCAAACTTCTGTCAACCAAAATTCGACGATGGCGATGGGGACCCTCGGAAGATCACGCCTTCCAGGACCTCAAAGCACACTATCGAAGCCTCCCCATGCTGCACAGGCCCGATAGAACACTCCCCATTTTCCTACAGACAGACGCCAGTCAGATTGGACTTGGGGCCGTCGTATACCAAACAGGACCCGACGAGAAGAAAGTAATCAGCTACGCCAGCACCCAACTCAGCCCTACTGAGAGAAGATACGACTCTCACGAACAGGAGTGTCTAGGCATAGTTTGGGCTTTCCGAAAATTTCGCTACTACCTCGAGGACCGACCCTTCATTCTGCGAACAGACAACCGGGCACTCCAGTGGCTCTACACGACCAGCAGCAAGAAAACTAAACTAGCCTGCTGGGCGATGCTGCTACAGGAATTTACATTCACCATCCAGCATTGTCCCGGGAAGGAGAACCAGCTGCCTGACGTCCTATCCAGACATCCCGCCACTGTCATCGACACTGACGACCTTCACTTTCGGTGCTGGGAAGATGTTCTACCTCCTGAGGCAACCCGGCAAGAACTCAAGTCGACAATCCAGAAACTCCAAACCACCAAGTTCACCAACAACCTCGAGGCGTTTATGAAAGAACAACAGAACGACCCCAAAGCCCCACAGCTATTGGCCAGTCAGCCCAGCAAGTGCAGAGAAGATCGTGGCTACCTCTGGATGAAGCCTAGCCCTACAAACGAATGGAAGCTGTGGGTTCCCCACTCGCTTCGGGCTTCCATATGTAGCTACTTTCACGACCACGCCTTAGCAGGCCACACTGGAACACAAGAAACAATGCAACAAATCCACCAGAGGTATGCCAGGAGAGGGTCCACACGGGACATACCTGCCTATGTAGCTCGGTGCACGACTTGTGTTACCTTGAAGCCCAGTGCCACCCACAAGCCACCTGGCACTCCACGACGGCCATCGACTCCTTGGGAGCAGATCGCCCTCGACCTTATGGGTCCGTACCCCCGAAGCTCATCCGGCGACGATTTTTACTGGTAATAATAGTTGACCTCTTTTCCCGCTGGACTGAAGCTTTTCCTTTACAGAACACCGACGCGCCACCATCGTTACCAAACTACAGGATGAAGTGTTCCCCCACTGGGGCTACCCCCACAGCATCCTCACCGACAATGGACCCCAGTTTACCAGTCAACCTTGGCAAAAGGCATGTGCGCGATGGGAAGTAGAAGTTCACGCTACCCCAATCGATTTACCACCCCCAGGCTAACCCCACAGAATGAAAGAACCAAGAGCTCAAGAAAGGAATCTGCCTACACGCCCAGAAGGATCACCGCCAATGGGACAAAGCACTTCCCCAGATACTCTACCAGCTACGCTGTCGCACCAGTGAGGCTCTCTGCACCTCCCCCAGCGAACTCTTGTTTGGCCAGACACTTCGACGCCCAGGGGAATGGAGATGGAACCTCCTCCCATCCAAGGCCCCCACAGCTGAAGAAGGTCGACAAGCAGCGCAGTACAGAATCCAGCAGGCTCAAATGCACCAGCGCGAGTACATGTCAAGGAAGTATCGGCCCCCCGACACGAGCTCGCAGTCCCTGCTGGCCAACGGATGCGAGGTTTACCTGTGCAATCGCCCGCTCTCCAACAAGAGCAAGCACTTCTATGCCGGCCTGGCCCCGAAATGGGAAGGGCCTTATACGGTCCTCCAATGCCAAGGACACGTCTACTGGGAAGAAGGCACCTAAGGCACAATCAAGAAGTCCACAGCTCGGCCATGAAGCCGACACCTCAACCTTCCATACCTGGCCAACCCCAGGATAGCCAAGTGGCCAAAGGACCGCCACCCCCCACGATCCCTGGACGGATCTCACCTTCAGCGAGGAACCAGTCCGTCGCCCCCAAGCAGCAGGCCCCCCTGAGGAACTCCAGACGCCTCTACCCCTGCACCAAGGTCACGATGGCGACAGCAGCCTAGAAATCGGCAGACACCGTCCTCCAAAACCATCAGAAGCAGCTACCACCTTACCGAGCGGAAGCAGCTCCTGACCCACCTAGCTGGCAACATACCCAGCCTCCAGCACTCTGGACCTGCCACGCCGTTACCGGCCTGCTCCTCCAGGCAGTCTTGCCCAAACTAGCACCCCGCGCGCCACCACTTCAGGCCATGCGGCTCCGGACCAGAGATGCTCCCACCATGCTACTAAGGATACACTGCAACGTGTGCCCCTAGCGCCATCCATCCGGATGGAAAAATTTACTCAGGCCTTCCAGGGCCCACCCTTCAACCAGCGCAGCCATTGTGGCGCACCTGCCGAGGAGACCCCCGCCATAAACGCGGGCGGTATTACGAGGCACCATGACCACCAGCTCGCCCACGACACTACAAGTGGCCAACTGCCAGAGTGAGTCAACCTCAGCCAACCCCACCATCCACAGGACACCCAGAGACTCTTAGCCAGTAGTGTTTCCAACTCATTGTAAAGGTTGCCAGACTAATAAAGTATTAATACCTGGACATAGGCCTGGCGCTATGTATCTTTCCCTCTACCTACATTACGTAAGATTTTTTTTAAGGTCCAAACTCGTAGCCTTGCTTTTTCTGCCGGAGGGGAGTTGACGCCCCACCGCTTTTAGTATTTGTTGAGATGTTCACCCTCCGAGCTTGTTCCTTTTGAGGTTAGGCCTCACTTGTCCACCTCAGGTCTCACATGTGCTTACTGTAATTTCCTATGCCAATTTTATAGATGTAAGAAGGGTTTCAATGTTATTCTACATACCATGATGTCCTAATATTGTCCAGAGACGGGAAAAATAAGGTTATAATAATGTACCACGTGTATCGGGGCACGCAATTATAAAATTCGCGAGCATAATCTAACAGCATCCGAGTGTAATGGACCAGTGTTAAGACTATTCAAGGATTTTTCAGTATAATTTCAGTTCTTATGTATGATTAGCGATTATAAGACTTGTGTATAAGTGCGCGTAATATTCAAGTGTGACTGTGATACAATATACCAGGCTTCTTTAAAAATATTCTCTTTTATTTTGTCTAAGTGAATAACGTCCCCGAAGTGTTAGAATTACATATAAGTGATAGTGAGATTATTGCTCTGCAAGAGCCCAGAGAAAGGGCCGCCCGCGAAAGGCGACACCAAGTCGAGACACAAGTGTTAAGCGCGCGCTTAATCCCATCACCGCAGAAGATACCAGGTCCGCAACTGTCGTTCGATGAGTTCTGTAAGGAACAGCATTGCGCACTTTCGCGCCCCATCCACCACGAACAAATCCCACCCTCTAAGAAACGGCGTACACGCAAGCGTAACCGACAATCGCTCAGCAGGATTTTTCGTCGCATGGCCCGGAAGCCACCAACACTACTCAGCCCAATCAAATCTCCGACCAGAGTACACCTCCGGCTCACAAGAGGATACAACAGCTCAAATTGGATGTGCGCCAATAACCGAAGCCTCTGAGCGAGCGCAAGCAACATTTGCTGCGAGAACTGCTCTAAGACACCAGGTGAGTGATTTTATACCTGACCCAATTAAGTGAGGTACTCTGCCCCCTTCTGTGCGGCCCGAGCGTGCTCCCTTCCCCTCCAGCTCACTCACTGGGGCACGCCTCAGGCCGAACCCAGACTCTCGAGGGACACAGCCCGTTCTGAGCCGGCTTAGGCTTCATTCTCCCTTGGGGAACACCTATCATTACACAAAGGGCTGCGACGAGTCAACTTCTTGCAGTGTATATGTATATATTACATACACACATGCACACACACTATATCTATATAACATACACACACATATACACACACACACACACACACACACACACACACACACACATTAAAAAATGATAATAGTGAGTTGGAAACTGATTTTGCAGTGCCATTCATTAACACAATAAAAACAAGATGCACGCAAGCGGTGTTGTGCACTTAATGGGCCGCATTCGTTTTCATGCAGTACCAAGATCAAGATGGCGTTCATAACAATTGAGGCCAAGCAAGTCACGACGGCATTGCCAGATGCAACTGCATTTCCATCATTGTTTTTTCTTATGATGTGCTTGCATGGTACACTGATAAACAATGATTCTCACTTGCACATTTATATTTAATATGTTTACTTATAATTAAAAAATAAATTATATTGCACAATATGTTTATGCTTCAGAATCACTTGCATCTACGTAAGTGCTTATAACTACAGCACTCATAATTACTGAACATTTTTACAATAATCTGAATATGTACACAAACTAATGGTGCATTACAAAACACTTGCAATTATGTATTACTCATAGTATCCAGTACTTGTTGTAGTGAGACTATACTGTAGTTAACTAATGTTTTGAAATATCATAAAGTAGGCCTACTTTAGTTTAAAGTATTTTCATTATAAAGTACATGTATTAAAAATCGTACACAGACATTTACATTTGATAGTTGTCCAGTGTAAAGAATTGTGACATGCACTGGTACACAGTCCATGTACTTATATATTGTTTTATATCATCTTATAATGTCAATTTCTCCAATTCTAATTCATCATTGATAGAAATACTTGTATTGATAATTATTTATTTTTTTGAAACCCTAATTAATTGTATTTGCCAAGTTAAGCATATGTGATGTAGTGTAGCTCAGGGCTGGCCTATATTTATTTTCCTATATATTAATTGTCGTATGTTTGTTTAATATATTTTGTTGCCACTGAAGTGTAGGCCTTATCATGGTTTTTCCCAAAAATTGTATCTGAAAGTTTTGTTTAAATACTGGTTGTAAGTTTATTTGTTAAAAGAAAGCAGGTCAGTGAATATTTATTAACATTTAAAGCAATTAATGTTCAGTAACTGTGTAGTACTGTAGTTCTTATTTAAAATAAGTAACATTTAATTTGGTAATTTAAAAAATTATTTCCGATTGTAACATTGAGTAGAACAGTTTTCTTAATGATGTTATATTTGGTTTACAATTTCTTTCAGTTAGTAACAGAATTATTACTTAATACAGATACATAATTTGTATGCAAACTTTAAAAAATTTCATTTAAAATTTCGAATAACGTAATATTTTAAAATTATTCCCTTAATAGCCGCAGGGTGGCACGACTGATGTGCGATGCCAGTAGTTTGCCCGCGAAGTTATCTTTGTAATTTTCAAGGTGGTGAGGTCTGCACACATGGGTTTGGAGAGAGCCGATAGGATTCTGTTGGTTAAGTGATGGGAACTTGTAGTGCTGTAAGTTAATATTTCTATTCTTTGATTTTAATATGTGAAGTTGGGGTTGCAGGTCTTACAATAAAGTTAAAGGTGATCGGCGTTAGTTAAATTTGAACACGTTAAGCTAAATATTCTTTGTGCTTCGCTCACAGGTGCCCCCGGCAGCCAGTTTTGAAATTGATGTACTCAGACTGAAATGTTGCAACTTTAAATAAACCCAAAGTTTACTACAGTTCCGCCCTCTTTAATTTCTCGCTACATTGTCAGAACCCACGCCGCCTGTAAGGTATTTTTGATCGACTACGTATAATCATTTTGATAAATAAAACTGCTCCTTATTTTTAAAATTACATATGTATTTGTTTTATACATGTTCCAACTTCAGTATTTAGGTTTAAATGTTCTTTGGATTCTGCAGTTCAGTGCTTTCTGAGCAACTTTTGTCAAATTTTTTGTTAAGTATCATGTGTATTATGATGTTATATATAAAACATATGCAGTAAGTGGATACAGAACACGACGTTTAATAGTTTAATCACTAAATTATTGTTCACTTAAAAATGTTTTTGCAAGAATATAAGTCTCACAAACATTAATGATTCAGTGTATTAGTCTAAATTATTTTTTGTTAGTTTTTTTACATCTTAAACTGTAATACATTTTTTTAGTAGAATAAAAAAATCTGTCATACACATTGACCTAAGACATCATTTAAATAAATAAGCCGTATGTCTTACTAAAAGTATTGCTTCAGACCCGCCAAGTGCCTGCTGGTGCACTGGCTGATAATGTCACAACGGCAGCCATGTTGTGATGAACCACTTTCGCAGGCATTTCAAATGAAATATTTTCTAATGGCTGTAATTACCTCAAATCACCTCTAAATTTAAAAATGTCACTTCTCGTAGGCTAGATTTCCATGCATATTATGCATATGTTCTCAGTAAACTTTGTGAGAAAGGCCCATTGCAATGGCCTTGTAAAGTTGACTTGATATTGGCAGAGAAGTAAGCACTATCCAACCTCCAATAACCTATAAATAAAATGACAATTAGACAAAATGTTACCCACATTTTTAATTTCATCTAATTTTGTAAAGAACCATCACATAATTTTTGGGCGAATATTATAAATATGTTGGTAGAATTCTTTTACCAAAACTATTGTACAAGAACAACTTTAAAATCAATGATAAAAGTGGTCACAAAAAATTATAACATTCTATTAAAACATTTTGAAAACATTGTAATTTCAGAGCTATATATTTAAGAACTATCACATACATTATTAGGCATTTCATTTAGGCAGACATTTACTGATGTACAGAAATACCCGCAGCCTGGGGCTGAATTGTGTGTGTCTGTTGTACTAGGTTTAGGCACATGAATTGCTCAGTAGCCATAGTCACAGACTTGTTTGTGTAGTCTATGCTATATGCCATTCACTTTAAAGTGAGCACTGGCCAACAATTATTATAATGAAAACAATGTATTTATTAGAAATACAGAAGTACAGTTTTTAGAGTTGCAGAAAATTTACACTTGTTTTTTACTTACAGAGAAGTTTTCGTATTTTAAATAGTAAAGATGGAGGCATAATGGCTCACAGAAAAGTATATGCAGTGCTCAGTTTATCCTGAACAGCGTATAGGAAACATTTCTTCCCTGTGCCTGTGAGTGCTAACGCAAAAATTTTTTGACAGGCCTGCCGTCGTCCGGCTTCAGCTCGCCATACACACCCTCTCTGTCCCGTAACAACTCAGATGCCTCCCAGTACGGGGGTTCCCAGCACAGCAGCTGCTACAGCTACTCGTCCGTGTCCATCTCACCCACCCAATTTTCCCCCACACATTCCCCCATTCAGTCCCGCCACATGCATGCTGGCTTCCCATCACCTGTCATGCCCCCACGGGGCACGGGATCCCCATTGCACGTCATGGCAGGAGGCGTGGTCTACTCGGGTGTCGGGGTATCCCGAGGTTTACCTGGACTCGTCGGTCCAGTTGATGATACAAGCCAACAGGATGGAGCTTCCACTGATACCACCGGTAAGCTAAATGTTGTGTCTGTTACAAGCTACAAGTAACGGAGCCTGTTTCTGTATCTGGTGCTTCTTTATGTAATGTATAGTGGCTGGTAGATAGTTGTAATATGTGAGTTACCTGCAGATCATCATTTTGGACCTTTGGGGTTGTGCATATTTCTAGCTATGCTTTGTGCAAACCTGGGTACAGTATGTAGACCAAAACTTGTTTTGTTGCAGAAACAAATTCCATGTTGTCGCTATAAGTTTGCAAACAGTAAGTTTGTTCTGTGTGAATTCCTTAAAATTATTGTTACTGTACTTTTAGGAAAGCAAAGCAGTCGTTATTATGTACGTAACTGTTTTCAAGAAGTCTGTGCGATTATCATGTATGTCTGGTGTTGAAAGTTTTTGAAAATTTATACTGGTATTGCAGCTAAAATATTTTCTTGTACACATAAATTAAGCCTCGTTTCAGTCTTCATATTGAATAATTTTATTTTTCGCTTTTTAAATTCTAATAAGAAAAATATTAAATATGCTACTATATCGCAAATTCTGTTTACCTTGAGCCACAGTGCAGACATTACGATTTAGTTGTTAACATATAAATATACCAAAATCTTTGGCAATTTTTTTTATATTCATAATTTGCCTTACTGATTGCGACCTAACTATAAATTACTAGCTCAATCACCATGCTTTTACTAAAGCGCAAAGTAAATAGAATTTGCGGCATAGTTGCCAATTTAAATTTTTCTTGTAATTTTTGAACGATTCTTACGATCAGGGCAAGTTACAAACTTAAAAAGCATTTTGGACACATGCCATTACAGCAAATTTGCTGCAAAGGTGTTATGTCCAAAACACTTCTTTAGTTTGTAACATTTTTCTTCTCAGATTTACAGAAAAACATAGTCACCTAAATGAATATGTTTAGGTCAGAGTGAAATGTGTTATAAAAATCAATTTTTATTTCTTGATACTTTACAAAAGAATATTTGAAATAGTCTGTGTTGGGATCATCAAACATTTGTAATAATTTTTTTGGTCTGAAGCTGGATGGAGGTCTAATTTTGGAGGAGCTTTTTGCCAGCAGATTTACTAGTTGTCAGGAAGTATCTAAACCAAATAAATTAAATTATGTGATGGTAGAAGATAAATGTTTCAAAGTAGAAGGTTATAATTTTGGTGTATTCAAGTGCTGCGTTAAAAAGTGTGTTTGGCGCTGTAGTTGTCAATATGCACAGATATACCAATGTAGCAGAAATGGAGCACTTTCTGATAACCAAATCTTTGGCTTTATGACATCAGCATTTTAAATAGACAAGGATAGGTTTGTGTCTAGATGTTGTACCTCAGTAATTGAGTTCTTAGTTTTTTGAAATTTTTTTACTTCTTTATCTTTTATATTCAGTGTGTATTAAAAGTGATTACTGTATTTCAGTCATTTTTAAAAATCTTTCAGAGTTTTTTGCACTGTAGTTTTGTAGTCTGTTGGTCATAGGCATTAAAGAGTTGGTATAATTTTGATTCCATACATTTAAAGTTAAATGCAAATATGTAACAGTTAAATTTTATTGTAATTAATTTATAACACAAGGTAAGTGTAGGGATACAACTACATTAAAATTATGTATTTTACAACATTTTGCCAAACATTTTTTTGTTTTACCATTTAGCATATACGATACTGTACAGTATTGTTAAGTGATTAGCTTAATCTGTGTATAGATTTTGTGGGTGTTTCTGATTTCAGTTTGGTTTGCTCAGTTGACACCAATGTATAGAGACTCAAGATTTGATGATTGAAACACTGAGTTTTGATTCTGTACACATCATTTTAGAAAGATTAGAAATACATTATTAGACTGATCCTTCCCAGCTTTTGTCACAAAGCATTACATCATGCCTAAATGTTTGTCAGTCCACAGTTGGGTAGGGAATCTTTACTAGCAATGTTAATTATAATTCATGCTAATTTTATTCTAAAAGTCTCATATGTGTGATGTTATGTATTTCAGATGACCGAGAAAGTGGGAGCAGTAATTTGGATGAGAAGATGTCTTCCTTAGCTGCGGACTTGGTTCAGCATTCCACACTAGCTGCGCCGCCTGGTATCTCCAGACAGCAGCTCATTAACAGGTACAGTGGGTATATTTGGCAATATGTCACATTGTCTTCTCATATAGTGCTTGTTTTTATGTCATTTTGTATGTGTATCTTGAACTGTGGTCACTTTTCTTTACTTATTTCATAAAAAACTCAGAAAAGTTATTTTATAATCCCAGTTTCAGTTACTTTCAATGTCCTTAAATTCATGTCGTTAATATTTCTAAACTTGAGTTAATTTCTTCACTACAGCATCATAAGTTTAAATTCATTACTACCTCAAATATACAGTGAAATCCCTTATTTACATTTTTCAGAGAGACACTGCAAAAAAGTTTAAATATATGTGGGAAAATGTAAATTAAAGTGAAATCTCAAAAAATTAATTCAGTGTAACTTATTATGTACTTTTATTTTCATCTTATTTAATAAACACTTTGCAGATAAAATTTAACTCAATTAAAGTGATACTATGCATGCAAGCAGTGCATTTATCATATTTTGTCACATAAAATTTGGCACAGTATAAATTACCAACTCTGGAATTGGAAAATATTGTTATTTTTTCAGCAAATATGTGTGGTAGTAGTGTTATATAACTCTCATTTTACTTGTTTTAAGCTAATATTTGTGACGTGACTTGATTTTTTCAGTCCGTGTCCAATTTGTGGTGATAAAATCTCCGGTTTCCACTACGGAATTTTTTCGTGCGAGAGTTGTAAAGGTTTTTTCAAGAGGACTGTCCAAAACCGTAAGAATTATGTGTGTCTACGAGGCTCCTCGTGTCCTGTGACAATTGCCACAAGAAAGAAGTGTCCTGCATGTCGCTTTGAGAAGTGCCTCAAAATGGGCATGAAACTTGAAGGTTAGAGTTTCATGCATACTGATTCTCACTGGTATAGAAAGTTGTACAATTCAATTTTTTTAAACTTAGTGGAACATAAATTTTTTACAAAAGATACATTGCACCACAAGTACTTACAGGGTGGGGTACTTATAAATAGTGTGGTGGTACAGAAGCTTTTAATTTATTTGAAAAAATGTGCAACGCACGCCCATATTTTGCTCTCGGCCTAACACCTGCAGATAGAACACCTCTTAAATCTAGGGTAAGTTCATGGGTTTGAGCCCTAAACGAATGAAAGAGGTGAAGTTCCTGGCCGTTACATCACTTTCTAATCTTCAAATGAAGAGTAATACAGTTGCTGATAAAATTTGCATGGCAGCCGAAAGATTGACTAACACATTATGGCTGGGTTGTTTTGAATGAGTTCTCCAGCGCGGGAAGCAATAAAAAAAGTTCAAATACAATAAAATACAACTCGTCATCTCTACATTTCAACCGCAGTTACCGCGGTTTGCATAACACCCAAAACTGTTGGCGAGAAATAAAAAAATGATAGCTAACTAACCGCGATGCGTATCGCGATATTTCCACTTCGCCCTCATAGTGCCGCTCTCTTTTTTTTTACTCACCTCAGCAAAACACGTCCTATCAGCCGACTGACTGTAAGAAGACTGTGGCGAGGAACTTGTTCTCGCCAGCCACCAAGATGGCGGGCGGGAACTAGTCCCCCACTATCAAACATCTGAGAACTCTCAATTCACTAAGGCCAAAACAAACAAAATTACACTTCAAAACCTGTGCAAACTAAAGTAAAAAAACATGCTGTATTATTTCACTTAAAGTTTATATATATATTTATTTATTTACATATAAAATTAAATTCACACTGTCAGCGGAGTGATACATTAACTTGGAGAGCAGTCAGTTTCAAAGTACATCATTGCAACTCCCCGAAAAATCGCCACTTTCCTAAGCCTTTGTTCACCATCTCAGAGCGCCAGCCTGTCGTGTCCCTAGTGTCTCGGTTGAGGCTGTAAACTACAAGTAAATCTTTTAACGCGGATAAAACTTCAGCCTGCAAAATTACCAAGAAAATTCAAGAGAAAAAAAATTGGCAAATTGAATAAAGATTAAAATGAAACCCGACATGTGATGCCAAATGCTAATGATTTCGCCCTTAAATTAACTGTCTCCAAGTTTACTCTGAACTAAAATAAGTTATTCAAAGTCATACAAGTAAATTTACATAATTAAATGCACACTTTTCCTCATACAAACTACTGCTTTAACCTCCTCTATCAAATCCTAGGTTAATCGAGTTATCTGGCTGCCACACTTAAATCATTTATATAAAGAATTTTCAAAGTTACGTAAATTGCATTTACAAATGTTGAAGACCCCTATGAACGTGTGGTTTAATTCTTTAGGTGGAGATCTCGTAGTCACAAGTCTTCCTTGAATATTTAAGGCAGTTGCACAAGTGCAACCTTCCATCGGTCAAAAATGACATACTAAAATATACGATAAAAAAATATGAAAGGCATATTACCTTTGGAAGCACTATTTCACATGCACTGAACAACAAGGTGAAAACTAGCTCCTCTTATGCAAACAGTCGGGCAACGACTCCGCACTGTAGGCCATTGTCGTGCCTTCCTTACACTTGCACATTAATAATTGAATGGTAACCAACAAAAACTTAGTCTTGACAGACTGGCAGCGTTTAGATGCAAACTGACACATCTTCTGGGGTTTTAAGTCTCTGAGAAAATATAAATATAAATTCCTTATGTATAAGCCTAGGGCCCAAAAACACACTAAAACAAACCAAATTATAAAGGTACTGGTGAGGCCAGATACTTCACAATAGAATACATAACAATTAACATTCTCTGCAAAAGCTTGGTGACAACGTTTGCTGGCTGTGTTGGCTTCATCAGGTATTGCTTTTTGCTAAGGTAACTCTGAAAATTTGAAAACACTGAAGTATTTTATATCTACTCCAATGTAATATGACAGAGTATAGTAATTTTGTGTTATTGAGTTTTCATGTTTATTCAAAGTACAGTAAAACTTGCTGAAGACATTTTTCAAGGGGTCAGCTAGTAAAAACATCTGATCCAGTTAAACATCTTACCCAATTATAGGAAAAATAATAATAATTTCTTCATAGTGTTGTTTCATTAGAGACAAGTAAATTTACTAAACACACTTATTACTGCAATAATTTTTTAAACACTGTTACTAAAACACGAATAAATTTTAATGAATTTTTCAGGGCAGAACAATGAAATAACACTGCCGATGCTGAACTTTATACTTCAGTTAGCTGCTTCGACGAAAGATTAAGAAAAAACAGTTGAATTTCACACCTGGAACATTGTTGCACTGATGAAAGAAACTGGACATTTGACGAGGATTTACCTGTTAGATGAGGTTCCGTTAGCGTAGGCCTAGGCGGAAATATTACCTTATAACATCACGTGCTGCCTCAGTGCCCTTGGCCAAGTGCCTAGGCCTTGCCAACCAGACACCAGCTGCTGCTGCTTATCGTCCTCTTGCGTGTGCTGCCGTTGTCATCAGTACTTCTTTCCTAAAACTCACACGCTGGGTGCCAAAAATGTGACACGTCAACAATATGCCTCCACGATGGGCGACAAAAATGTGGCACGGCAAATGCCCCCAATGCTACATGTCCACGACCAGCTCAGCGGTACATTAACCAAAGGTGTGGGTTCTTACAATGCAGCACGAGACAAGAAATTAAAACAGATGAACTCTTGCACATTTTGGAGTTTATTAAAAGAAGTTACGATTCAAACTTATACAGTACTTACGTTTCGACTGCCGGGAGGCACCCTTTGAGCGAACTGTCATCTCAACGACCTAAAACCCCACGGCTGCCTAACACAACACACTATCGTCTCGGCCTGCATCTCGCCAACGAGTAAACCGCCCTTTGTGCGCAAGCTCACGGCGTTGCCCGTCAGTGGTGCCGCCCCGCAGCCATTACAGGAATCAATTAAAAAAATATTACGTTTTACATAGTTATAAGAACATTTTAAACTCGTGATATTTCCACATAATTATAAACCTTAACATTTTAGTTTCCAAGCCAATTACATACAAAAATATTGAGTATTAACTTTGTTACCAGGTGAAAGAAACATTAAATTTAATATTGATGTGGCCAATCAGCAACAGTCTGTGATTTTATTGGTTGCAACCAAATATTCTTAACGATCATCTTCATAGGCTGGTTTTACACTGAAATATAGCAACTTTTCCTGGAAACTCTAAATTGAGATTGATATCTCTGTCCTTTTCACACTCCAAGTTTTAACAATGTACAAATATAATTTCGTTAAATTCAAATGCAAACAATTTAAGCAAAAAAAACACATATTGAAAATTTACTAAACATAAACAAAATCATTTAAATTTTAAATAAATATTAACATAATTCAGCAAACTGTTATTATTACTGTTAAATGAGCAATTCCAAATTACCAAGTTAAATGTTAATTACAAATAAAACAGAAAGAGTTGTGCACAAGTACTCACAGGATGGTACTTGCAGATGGAAACACACACACATAGGACGAACACATTTCTCCGCGGATGCGCGGTCACTGCCCGCGGAGAAATGTGTTCATCCTATATGTGTGTGTTTCTATCTGCAAGTACCATCCTGTGAGTACTTGTGCACAACTCTTTCTGTTTTATTTGTAATAATAGCCTAGCGGCCTTTCCCGCCATTGTCCAAATTAAATGTTACTAATTTTAAGCAGAATTAGTTCACAGTTACTGAAATAGATTATTTTAAATATGATTAAATTTCCACTGACATGCTGGCTTTTAACAAATAAATTACAAATAGTTCTTAACAAAACTCTCAGATACCATTGTTAGAATGACCATGAGGCCTTCATTATAAGTGACAGCTAAATATGAAACAAACATACTGTAAATTGAAACATGTAAAAATTAATCTGGGGCCTGGGACTGGGCCACACCACAACTTCCTTGGATATGAGTTGGGAAATATGTGTGACTTTTTCTGCAGACAATGCAATACTATGATAGGGCTCAACAAAGGGGTATTCTCATTTTGCAAGGCCAAACATCCTTCCATGATTCTTCAGTGCTGTTCTTGCCATTTAATTCATTTGGCAGCACAAAAAGCTTTTACCCAGCTCAGGATAAACATTGAACAATTTTTTGTTTAGGTGTTTTATTTTTTGGACAAAAGTAGTAAGGGACAGAAAATCTTGAAATTGCAACAAGAACTCAGTGGGAATGAAACACACAACATTTTGAAGTGTGTCAGCACCAGGTGTCTTTCACTTTTAGAAATTGTCATAAGAGTTTTAGAACAATGGGAGCCTCTACAACTCTTATTTTGTGAACCAGACAGTAAACTTACTGCTTCTGCTTCTCAGTTTGAGAGTGAAGTCACTGATGCAAAATCCTGTAACCAAACACTACTGTCTATTTCTTGAGAACATTCTTCCTCTTTTCAATGCTGTTGATGTTTTTTTACAACAAGAGGCTCCTGACATTCACATCCAAAGATGTAAATTGCGAGGTCTTCTCAAAGATTTACTGGTCAGATTTGTCCAGCCATCAACTTTGCAGTTAGGTTCCACATCAGTCACTGATGTTGACTTTAAGAAGAGGAAATTCCAAAAAAGATGATATTGATTTAGTTATTGGTGCCAAGTGTAGAGCAGAATTAAAAGCCTATAAGTCAGTCTGATAGCCAGACATTTTATTCTTCTGTGCGGGCTTTTTATGTTTCATCAAGTAGTTACATTTTGGATAAATTTCCTTTATGTGATGAGTTTCTGCACACTGTAAAATTTTTTTTGTACTTTTACAAAGACAATCTTTGGAAACCCAGTTGTCGAAGAAATCCCTTGTAAAACTACAATGGTTGTCCTCGTAATAAAATACAAAGCATATGTTTGTAAAATTACAAGGGATAGCCTTATAGTTGTACTTTCATTAAGGAAAAATAATTTAAATGCTAATTGTATTTCATAAATAACACTGAACTTATTTATCAAATAACTTTAAATAAACGACATTTACATGAAATTATTTTGAATATAATAAAATTTGGAGGTGCTGGGTTTCGAACCACTACCCCTTCGCTTAGCTTCCACGCATCTTACCACTAGACCACTGTGACTTTCATACTTATTAGCATTTATTTATTTGTATACTACATAAAATTTAGAGTTCAGTAAGAATTAATTTCAGTAGAGCCCCGATTTAACGAACTCGAGAATAAGGAAAACAGCAATTTAATGAAAGGATTTTTAGGAACCTTGAAAAAATAACCAAAAAAATTTATAAAATAACTAAGTGACTTTGATAAAATCTAAGATTAATTGTAATTTAAGTTCTTTAAAAACACTAGCATCGACCGCCATATATACTTATTTCTCCATAGAAAAGCTTAAACCATCAATCGAAAAAAAAAAAAAAAACATTAAAATTTGTTGAAAACTTTGGTCACGGGAGTGATTTTGAGATACGGACGTGCGGACACGGCCGAGCGAGTGCTGCTGTGTTGCATAACAAGCGCGCGCGCGTAGATCCTCATTCTGGTGGTTGGCGAGTGAACCAGCATCTAGGTACCCAGTCTGCACAGCGCGGCGGTGGACAGCACAAGAACTAATTCACAGATAGTGCTTCACGTCTCTGTTAGAATTCGCTGCAGTACCGTGTGTTCTATTGATTGATTATATTACTGATAGACTGCAGTGGTGTGCAGTGTGATTATTCACACTCGCGCCACATGATAAAACAAGCGAGATTATTAAAAAAAATACACAGTATTATTTATGCAGACTTTTTACAAGGAATTTACTACCGTAAGCGTAAACAATTTGTTTCTCCGATGCTAAAAAACCGCTCGAGTGCCAAGTATTTTTAGCAAGCAGACCAACGAGTTTGTTTCACGAGTGCGGCTGCATACAAGCTGCCTATAGTGGCCGCTGCCGCGCGTATTTAATTATTATTTTACTGTTGTCTCGCAAACTTTTAACTCAGTTTTCATTAAATATTTTTTTAACTATTTTTCATGGGAGTTTCCTTAATTTTGTTGATGGAGCGGACGGGAGAGAGACAGAAATATTGACGACTCGGCGGTGTTAGTCATCACTTCTCATGTGTTGATGGCGCGTAAGGGCGGCCTAACTCACCTTTCGCATGCTCGCCGAGCATTCCGCTAGAAGTTTTAGAAGTTTTAATGCCAATTTTTTTTTCTTTTCATGGCTGTATCTTACCTGTTGACGGTAAATGCGTTTTGTTATTGTTTTGAGCCAAGATACTTTTTTAAAATTACCTTAAATCCTGACAAAACATGCCTGAGGATTTAACTTTTTTTGTGTTTTTGGGGAGGGGGAGGGGGTCAAGTCGGATTTAATGAAACATCTATTTAGAGTAAACATTTTCGGTTCCCATGGCATTTAGTTAAATCGGGGATATACTGTATTTTAAAGCACGCAAGTAATTTAAACATCCACTTTATACCAGAAAATGCTTTCCAGAGGTTGTGATCTTTGCATAAGCAATTTCCGGTGAACCTATGATTTTGGTAGACTGCACATTTTTCCTAAGTTTTTTGCAAACAAAGTCCTTTTAACATATAAACTGATAATTTTACAAGGAATTTTTTTTTTTAAATTTACAAAAGTTTGTACAACTACAAAGAAGTGCCTTGCCATAATTTACAAAACAAATTTACAGTGCAGGAATTGTTGGTATATAAGTACAAAGAATTCCTTGGTAGTATTACAAATTTTACCTTTGTAACTTTATGAAGTAATGATTTTATATATGAAATCTTTGTACTTCTACGAGGATTTGTAAAAGTGCAAAGATAATCTTTGTAAATTTTACAGAATTTTTTTAGAGTGCAGCATGTTGAAGCGTGTCATATTTCATTGAGAACAACTGCATCTTATTCCTCTGTTCAGTATTTTGTAGAGAGATTTCCAAGACTTATAAGTGTTTCAGAGTTGGATATTCTGGAACAAGAATTTGCTGAGTGTCAGTGTGATAGTTTCTCAGGTGATATCCTTGATGAAAATGGAATGGATGTTGGCTGGTAGAAAATTTCAAATATTAGAAATAGTGTTGGGTCAATTCCTAAAATTTACCGATTCCGATTCCAACATCGATTCTTAAAATGGGAATTCGATTCTTCGATTCCGAGTCCGATTCTACGGATTTCTTTTAAGTTTTTTTAAATCCATTTTATTTTCTTATACATAAGATCCTCATAGTCCCTTTGAAAGAAATGAAATTACATGAACTAGGTTACATACATAAAACACACATATAGACCTATTTGTATATGCAGAAAAACAAGATCTGTGCAGTTTGATTAAATTTATATAAGTTACTAAACCTTGGAGGTTACGTTGATTTTGTTTGGCAACCTAAACTTGTGCATAATTGTATTATCACTAAGGGCCCCTAAAAATGGTGACTCGCGAAATTCGCGAAATACGACGAAATTTGGCGTAATTTTGCGTTTTCCGCGAATTTCAGTATAATTTCGTTAAAAGCGATGTTTCACGCGAATTCAGACGCCTTGGCGGTTGTTTTGACGCAAATCAGTTGAGGGACAATCTTCGAAATGCATACGTTTTCCTTCCAGATATTTCTGATTTTGTTTAATTATTGTTTCTCTATATTTATATTAGTCCATCCGTGCCGTTTTAATACGTTTTAACTAATATTTAAAAGGTTTAAATAAAGGATGGACTGAAAAATATGTTTGCTTCACACATTCGACCGCGAAAACAGATTGTTTAGATTTTATCTTCACCGATCCTAGTCATAGATATATAAGCGCAAATGTATTCATTCCTCAACGTTGAAGCGTATCAACTCACGAACGGCCATGGTCACCGGTACCGCGATCTCGATATATCGACAAGATGGCGGCCGAGCAACTGTAGCGGCAGCAAAAGTTCGAAGTCTACCATTGAGTTACAATATATATATATCTCTATGACTTAACACATGTTTGTTTACAAGTTAATGTTTTGTTTCGGCGCTTTGCCTTTCGGAGATGTTGTATTATTATTTTGATTATCGTAACCTAAATAATCGAAAAACATTACTGGACAAATCCTTGAGTAAACAGCGAGATCGCGAAGTTGCTCTGTGTCGTTAAGAGTACGAATACAAATTTAACGGAATGAGATGAATAAATAAAAATGGCGAAAACGTGGAGAAACATAAATCTTTTGCTATTCCATCAGTAAATAAATACCAAACAGTTGGTCTGTTTGGGTAGGTA